>JAABOM020043223.1:0-16334 GCA_011800125.2 Solanum clarkiae | reverse complement strand
AGAAACCCTATCCGGACATTTTATCAAACACCTTGGGGGTGTGTAATGGGGGTAAAAGACTATGCAATTTAGAAATGAAAACATGCAAGAAAATCTGTAGTAAAACCATCAATCAACACCTTGCAACACCCCCAAGATATTCACATCAAAACCTCTCATCAAATACAACATTAGATCCAAGATTTTAATCTCAAAACATGTTAATACAACTATACTTTCATGAATATAAACCACTGTGCAGTAAATATTTTCAATATAGAAGACCCACATGTAAAATCAACTTCAAATCCTGCAATGTTAAGTAAAAGAGGGTTTAGCCAATATGGGTGAAAGGACCCAATGGTTCAACACCACATACCTTAACTTTTGAGAGGTTCTTGAAGAATAGTTTAATGGAGACTTGAAGCTTGAATGAGGTCCTTGATGAAATCCTTAAGATTGTTGTTGAGTTTGGGACTTAAGTTTAGAGCGAAATATGAGTCTAAATGTTTGAGTGAGTACTGGGGCACCAAAGGGTAAGTTTATCTCTTATTTTAAGGTAAGAAATACGATATCCAAGGGGTATATATGTTATTTAGTTAGATTGAGGGATATGGAGGCAGAATCAC
Source organism: Solanum clarkiae (assembly GCA_011800125.2). Taxonomy (NCBI): domain Eukaryota; kingdom Viridiplantae; phylum Streptophyta; class Magnoliopsida; order Solanales; family Solanaceae; genus Solanum; species Solanum clarkiae. The sequence goes on along the minus strand of JAABOM020043223.1, from coordinate 15,726 downwards.
CAACTCTTCAATCAGTTCCAGTAGTGAATGAATTTGTTGATGTGTTCCCTGAAGAACTATCAGGCTTACCTCCAGAACAATAAATAGATTTTGGTATTGACTTACTTCCAGGCACTCAACCCATTTCCATCCCTCCATGATGAATGGCCCAGGAAGAGTTACATGAATTTAAAGAGCAGTTAAAGACTTATGGAGAAGGGTTTTATATGACCTAGTATGTCCCCTTGGGGTGCACCAGTGGTATTTTTATGTAAAAAAGATGGCACCTTGAGAATGTGTATCGACTATCGACAATTGAATAGGGCGACAATTAAGAATAAATACCCCTTCCCCAGTATTGATGATTTATTTTATCAGTTATAGGGTGCCAAATGCTTTTCAAAAATTGATTTGAGATCAGGTTATCACCAAGTGAGGGTGAAGGAGAAAGATATACCTAAGACTGCTTTTAAAACATGCTATGCTCACTTTGAATTTCTTGTTATGTCATTTGGGCTAACAAATGCACCAACAGTTTTTATGGATCTGATGAATAGGGTATTTAAGCCATTCTTGGATGTGTTCATGATAGTATTCATAGATGACATTTTGGTATATTCAAGATTAGAAGAGTACCACGCAAATCACTTACGACAGGTGTTACAAGTTCTTCGTGATCGACAGTGGTATTGCAAGTTTACTAAATGTGAATTTTGGCGAAAATCAGTGGCATTCTTGGGTCATATTGTGTATGATGAGGGAATAAGGGTTGATTCACAAAAGATAGAGGATGTGAAAGATTGGCTAAGACCAACAATACCCACAGAGGTTCAGAGCTTCCTAGGTTTGGCAGGTTATTACAGGAGGTTTGTTGAAGGTTTTTCTTCTATTTCTGCATCTCTAACAAAGTTAACACATAAGGCGACCAAGTTCTAATGGAATGATGCATGTGAAAGGAGCTTCCAGGAGCTGAAAAATAAGCTAACTTTTGTACCTTTGCTAGTGCTTTCGGAAGGCACCGAGGGTATGCAGTGTATTACGATGCTTCAGGAGTTTCCTGAGGGTGTGTACTGACACAACATAGAAGGGTAATTGTTTATGAATCTAGACAGCTACGACCACATGAGAAAAATTACCCAACACATGATCTTGAGCTAGCAGCGATTGTATTTTCTTTGAAAATATGGCGCCACTATTTGTATGGGGTTCACGTTGAGATATATACTGATCATAAGAGCCTGAAATAAATCTTTAAGCAGAAAGACCTAAACTTAAGACAGCGGAGGTGGCTAGAGCTAATAAAGGATTATGATGTTGATATACTATACAATTCGACAAAGGCAAATGTGGTAGCTGATGCTCTGAGCCGTAAGGCAATCATGAATATTGGTGATCAAGCTATGGTAAGTCAAGGAGTGGCTAAAGATCTACGTTAGCTAGCCAATTTGGGAATTCTCCTTCTTGAAACTCCAAAGGAAGGGGTTGTTGTACATAATGCAGCAGCATCTTCATTAGTAATGGAAGTGAAAGAAAAACAGTTCGAAGATTCTGTTCTACGATAGCTTAAGGAAAAGGTGATCAGGGTACGATAAAGGGCTGTGACCTTAGACAAAATAGAGTACTTTACTGCTAAAATAGATTATGTGTGCCTGATATTAGTGGATTAAGAAAGAGGATAATGGAAGAAGCCCATCATTCTCGATATTTTATCCATCCAGGATCAACTAAGATGTACCATGACGTGAAGGAAATGTTTTGGTGGGGAGGCACGAAAAAGGACCTTGCAAAATTTGTGGTTCAATGTCCAAATTGCCAACAAGTGAAAGTAGAATACCAAAGGCCAGGAGGTTATATGCAGTGTATAGAGCTTCCAACATTGAAGTGGGATATGATGAATATGGATTTTGTTACCAGTTTGCCTTGCTCATTTCAGAAGTTTGACTCCATATGGGTAATAGTTGATAGACTCGTAAAGTTATCACACTTCTTGCAAGTCAGGAGTGATTATACAGCTGAAGAGTATGCCAAGCTATATCTCAAAGAGAGAGCCAGGCTACATGGAGTCCCAATCTCTATTATTTCTGATCGGGGGCCTCAATTCATTGCAAAGTTCTGGAAGTCCTTCCATAGGAGTTTAAGGACACAAGTGCATTTGGTTACAACATTCCACCCTCAAACAGACGGTCAAGCAGAATGGACCATTCAAACACTTGAAGATATTTTACAAGCTTGTGCATTGGACTTTAAAGGTAGCTAGGTGGACCATTTGCTACTTATTGAATTTGCCTGTAATAATAGCTACCACATGAGTATCAAGATGGAACCTTATGAAGCTTTGTATGGGAGGAAATGTAGATTTCCGATTGGATGGTTTGAAGTGGGTGAAACTACCTTTCTTAGGCCAGATCTAGTACAACAAGCCATGGAAAAATTTAAGGTACAACGGCTAGAAACAACCCAAAGTCATCACAAATCATATGCGGATGCTAGAAGGAGAGGACTTGAATTCTCAGTAGGGAATTTGGTATTATTAAAGGTGTCTCCAATGAAAGGGGTTATGAGATTTGGTAAGAAAGGAAAACTGACCCCACGCTATATAGGGCCATATAAAATTATTAAGAAGTTCGGGCAGGTTGCAAATGAACTAGAGCTACCCCAAGAGCTTTCAATGGTTCATCCACTTTTTCATGTCTCAATGCTTCGAAAATGCATAGGTGACCCATCCTGTGTCACTCCTATTAAAGACATGCAGGTTATAGAAGATCACACATATGAAGAGGTACCTATTGTTATTCTAGATCATCAAGTTAAGAAGCTAAGAAATAAAGAAATAGCTTCAGTAAAAGTACTTTGGAAAAATCGGCAAGTAGAAGAAATAATATGGGAGGCCAAGGACGTGATGAAATCAAAATTCCCTTACTTATTTTAAGCTAAAGAGGAAGTTCAACATCCAGAATTGGGGGCCATAGTAGGTACGTGTGCTTGAACGTTTATTGCATTGAACTTGGTTAAGCTATCCAATTATGCTAACATTCGAGGACGAATGTTCCTAAAGGGGGAAGGATGTAACACCCCATATCTTACAATACTAGTACTATGCAAATGAAACATGATGTGGTTTGTTCAAATTAGCGCCCATTTTTAAAGGTGCTTGAATCTCGTGTTATAGGGCAATATGTGCATCTAACACTTACGAGGGTCGAGTGTATACATGTTTTGTGTCAAATTGAGGAGATCACGACCCTGAACAAAGTGAGATAATTGAGTTTCTTGTAGGACTTAGTAAGCTAGCAGGTGAGTCACCTACTTGCTTAACTTAAAATTACTAGCTAAACGGAGACGAGGCCCGACGTCGAATTTGTCCAAGTCCGATTATGAATAAAGTCTGTATTAAGGGTATAACTTTAGCCCGTGTTTTACCATCATAAATGGAATATACTGTGACCCTAAGCATAATATAAAAAGGGCCAAGCCCATTACAATTTCTTTAGTATGTTAGGCCCAACTAACTAAGAGAAAAGGGGAAACATGGGCAGCAAAGGCTCATAAATTTGGAGCCCCTTAAGGCCCAAGTGACAGGGAAAAAATGGTAATTTAATTACTTGATAAAATAAGTCTTAAAAGGTATAATAATTTTGGCCAAATTAGTACTTTAAAAAGGGGTTACAAGAAGCAAATTTCATTCATTATTAGACTTGGAAAATTTCAGCTTTCACAAAACTTCATTATTCTTCTTTCTTGACTTTGTAAAGCAGCCAAAGGAAGCTTTTAGGGTTCTTAAGAATGCTCTCAACCTTATAAGTAAAGGTAAGTGATTATAGTTATGTGTTTAGTAAGGTTTTTCATGAAAAACTAGAGATTATGTTGGTTATGTCTATGCTAAAATTGTTGGACAACATGTGTTCCAAAAGTTGTTATACATTTTTTCTTATTTATTTGGAAGATTTTATCATTTTGGTTGGATTTATTATGAAAGGAGGCTAATGTTCTTAATGATTATTAGTTCTATAATGATGTATAAGGGATGCTTCACCATTTTACAGTCTGCAAAAGTGAGGTCTTGTGTGATATCGTAATTGTGCTTGTAATAGGAACTTGTGGGCTGATTGATTGAGGACTATGGACTCACGTCCTTCACCTATTTTTAGGACTATTTTAAAATTGTTAGAGGACTTTTTGTATGTGTAAATTTTATGGGAATAGTTTGGTCGAAGTTGGTAAAGTTTTGGAATCGTCAACGTAGTAATGTAGTGAAGGGATGTGACGTTATGCCGCCTATTTGAATGTTACGTAGAATTGTTATGTCCTATGCTTTGTAGGCTTTTGTAAGGATGTTATAGCACTAAAACAGGCTACACATGATATGCATATGATAATGTGTATTAGAAAGTACGATTAGGGGCGGAAAGGTTGAAAGAATACGCTTGGGTTTATAATTATCCGCTTGCTGCCCATGTGTTGTTTTTTATGAGATTGGGTTGCCAAGATGTATCTATTGGTTTATAATGCTAGTTTTTTATCACCTACTATGTTGTAGATATATATTTGGAGGAAGGGAAGGTTCTCTCGAGGTAATACCGAGGTCGTACAACGAGGTATGTAAGGCTACTTGATTTTGTATTACTTGGCATGAAATCTAGATTCTTCCTTGGCACATAAAGGCACTTGCCAGCTCCAACAAAACTATTAACCATGTCTCCACTATTTGACATATTCATATGCTTCCATACATAGTCACCTTCAAATCTACACGCATGCTTGGATACCAAGTTACATGGGTTCTTGTTGCTAAATAAAGTTCATGAGTTGTTTCACCTCATACGCATTTCATTATTTGTATAATGTACTCTTTTCATTGTCATATTGTCTTGTACGATTATCTACATGTCACATGCTACATATACAGCCCTACAACTCCAATATTGTGACCACCAAAAGAACAATCTCAAAGGTAATGGAAAGGTAAAGTATATTGCTTATTGATGGGTGGTAGCCCGAGGGGTGGAAGAATCACCTAGCCAAGGTCGATCCTATCACACGAGGTAGCCCGAGGGGTTAAGGAAGAGCCTAGCTAGGGCCAATCCTGATACAGTTTTACCACTGATCAGCTAGTCATTTGTATTACATGTTGTGCAAAGATTATAAGTAAAGGTAAAGTGATAAAAAGAACATAAAGTACATGATCCCACAGTATAACTAAAGGTGGTCTCTTATCCTACACCAGTGTATAGTTTCATTTGAGTTGTTACTTCATATATGGTATTTCTTTCCTTACATATTCAGTACATTATCTCGTACTAACGTCCCTCACGGGGGACCTGCATTTCATGCTGCAAGTACAGGTGCTGGTAGCTCTCCCCAGTAGAAGTTCAGAATTTACAGTTGTTATTACCATGCTCCGGGTTGCTTCGGAGCTTTGCATGTCTAGAGCTTATATTTTGTGTTATACATTTAGTCGAGGCAAGGCCTGTCCCGACTCTTATCAGATACTTTCCTTATCTAGAGGCTTTATAGACTATGTAAATTAAAATGTGGTCATGTCTCGTACTTTAAACACCTTGGCCCCAACGACCTAGCCGTATGCATTTCCTTTTGGCTTGTTATCACTGCTTATTTTCTTAAAGGCATGTTAGATGCGGAAATCGTTTATAATATATATAGAAAGCGCACAGATATAGATTGGTTCTCCCGAGCCTTATCGGCAACAAGTGCTAGTCCTCTTATTAAGACTTTGGGCGTGACAATTTCCCCTCTCTAATAGATGGTCTTTTGCTCTTCTAGATCATACCACCTGGAATAATGGCACAAAGATCTCCTACACACGAGGGTGATTCGATCCCTCCGCTTCCTCAAGCTCCCCAAAAAGAAGAAGGGGTCACATATATCGAATATCAGAATGTCATTGCTTTGTTGGCATAGGCCATTGCCAACAAAATAAACCAATGAGCCCAAGCTTCTTATGCTCCTACTCCGGTCTCAATGGTGAGAGACTTTATAAGGATGAACCCTCCGAATTTTCATAGCTTCGAAATTGGGGAAGACCCCCAAGAGTTTATTGATGAAAGTGTACAGAGTGCTTGTGATTATGGGGGTGTGTTTCGACGAGAAAGTAGAATTAGTGGCCTATCATCTTAAGGGACTTACTCAAATTTGGTGTGCACAATGGAAGTTTGAAAGGGGGAATGATGAGCCTATCCCATAGGAGGAATTCAAGACCGCTTTCTTCAATCAGTTCTTTCCTATTGAATTAAGGGAGGCAAAGGTGATGAGGGTCATGAATCTTAAGCAAGGCTCCATGAGTGTTAGGAAGTATTCATTTAAGTTCAAAAAGCTCTCAAAATATGTCCCTCACTTAGTTGTCGACTCTAGGGAAAATATGAACAAGTTCATGTCCGAGATATTCGACTTGATTAATAAAGGACATCACACTGCTATGCTTGTTGGTGAAATGGTTTCTCTATGCTCATGACTTATGCCGAGCAACTCAAAGGGGAGAAACTTAGGAAGAGAAGGAGTGGGGAGTCCAAGAAGGCTTGAATTGAGGATAGATCATCTTTTGATATTTCTTTTAGGCCTAAGTTTCACATGGATGGGGTTACTAGCCCCAAGTATCAAGGTGAGAGTGTTGGTGGTCAAGATCCTCCTGCATGCAACAAGTGTGGAAGGTACCATTTGGGAGATTGTTTAGCCAGTTCGAGCATATGATTTGGGTGTGGTGTGATGGATTATACGTTGAGACATAGTCCATAGGCCCCTAAGAATTATAAGGATAATCGATGATAATCTCAACCATAACCCTCTAAGGGTCCCTAGACTTAATATGGTGCTTCATCGGAATGTTATGACTTCTCTTTATCTGATAACGAAATTGGTGTAGATTGGCATCATGCCCAAGGTGTTACGGCTGATGTATGGGCTTAACTGGTTGAGTTGGATGCTGGCGGAAGGGTAATTTCATACTAAAACCTTATGCATCATTTAGTTGAGTCTTGACTTGTTGTTTCTTGTGCATGCATGTTCATGGAGTAGAATTTGATTGAAGTCCTATGTGTAGTTGAGTGAATATGTTACTTGTGTTTTTTAAAATGACATTTTTGCTAAAAGCTTTGAAATTTTCACGAAACAATGTTAGACTTGTCTTATTGCATTTGTGATGGGTTGGTAAAAGTTACTCTACGCAATATGTGCTAGCTTTATTACATTGAAAAACGAGTATTCCCAAGAGGGGAGGGATATTGTAACACCCCTCAATGTAGCTTGGAAAGACCATATGATACATTTTCTTGAAATATCATAAAATCAGTGCAGAATTTTACAAATTTGACTTCATATTCTTTTTCAGAGGGCTAAATTGCGTATGGAGATGATTATATATGCTGGCCGTGTCAAAAAATAATTTTTTTGCTCCCATCATCAACACGAGCTAGGCTACCCATAGAGACCCTACTAAAAGCATCCACCATAACGTTAGCCTTGCCGGGATGATAGTGAACACTTATATCATAATCCTTATGAAGCTATAACCACCTTCATTGCCTCAAGTAGAGATCTTTTTGAGTCAACACATATTGGAAACTCTTATGATTGGTGAAAATATCGTTATGCACCCCATACAAATAATGACATAATTTTTAAAGCAAATACCATGGCAGGCAATTCAAGATCATGAGTAGGATAATTGTTTTCATGCACCTTAAGTTGCCTAGAGTTATAAGCTATCACATTACCATTTTGCATCAAAACACAATCCAAACAAATCTGAGAGGCATCATAATACCAAACAAACCCTTCCAACCATTCTGGTAGAGACAAGATAGGAGCAGCGACAAGCTTATCCTTCAAGGTTTGGAAATTGTTTTCATACTCATCAGTCCACAAAAACTTAGCCTTCTATTGGGTCAACTTAGTCATAGTAGAAGCAATAGAAGAGCACCTATTCACAAATCTCCAGTATTAACCCGCTAAGCCCAAGAAACTTCTAATGTCCGATGGGGTCAATGGTCTAGACCAATTTATAATCATATCCGTCTTCTTAGAGACCACCTTAATACCATCTCCAGACACCACATAACCTAGAAACGTAACCTTCTACAAGCGAAATTAACATTTTTCATACTTGTCATACAACTTTTCTTCCCTCAGTTTTTGCAACACCACCCTCAAGTAACTCATATGTTCAGATTAAGATATCATCAAAGAAGACCACCAAAAACAAATCAAGGTAGGGTTTAAAGACCATATTCATAAGATCCATGAAGATAGCTGGTGCATTGGTCAACACAAAAGTCATAACCACAAATTTATAAAGCCCATACCTAGTCCGAAAGGTCGTCTTGTGAATGCTGCACTCCCTTGCCTTCACTTGATGAAACCTAGAATGAAGATCAATCTTAGAGAAGTGAATAGCCCGTTGAAGTTGTCAAACAAATCATCAATCCTTGGTAGAGGGTACTTATTCTTAATGGTAACCATTTGAGTTGTCGGTAGTCAATACACATTCTAATGGACCTATCCTTCTTCTTCACGAACAACACCGATGCTCCCAAAGATGATTGGCTAGGCCTAATAAAACCTTTCTGCAATAAGTCCCTAAATTTCTCCTTTAACTCCTTTAACTCCATCAGGGCCATAGGATAAAAGAGAATAGAAAGAGGTTGAGTATTAGCAAGGAGGTCCATACCAAAAGTCTATTTCCCTTTTCGGAGGAACACTGGGAAGGTCATTTGGAAAGACATCAAGAAACTCACTAACCACCGGAATGGACTCTATAGGAAGGACATTGGACTCAACATCCCTAACCCTTACAAGTTGATAGAGACAACCCTTAGAGATCATCTTTTGGGCTTTAATGCAAGAGATAAACCTACCCTTGACAACTAAATCATGGCTCTCTCACTCAAGAATGGGTCACTTGAGAATTGGAATTTGACCCAATGTGTTTTACAACCAATAGTAACATAATATACATGCAACAAATCCATCCCAACTATGACGTCAAAATCCACCATATCCAACAAGATCACAAGGAAATATTTTATGCAAAATGTAAACGGGAAAATTTCTATAGACCTTAATAGCAACAATAGATGCATCAATGGGAGTAGACACATCATAAGATTCACACAACAATTTGGGCTTAACAGGAAACTTTTTGGCAACAAAAGGAGTAACAAAAGAAAGAGTAGCACCCTGGTCTATCAATGCATACACATCAAAATCAAGGACTATTAACATATAGTAACGATATTGGGTAACTCATAAACCCCTCGTCTTCCTTGGAGTGCATAGAACCGATTATGCCTTGGGGCACCACCTTGTTGGCCTTCTCTCCCCAAAGGAACTGCATTAACACCCTAGCCTTGCGGAAGGACATCATTACCCCTGTTTTGACTACGAGGACGATCAACCTTCTTGTGACCCACTTCTCCACAACCAAAATAAGCATTGGTCTCCCTCAAACATGGGCCACCGCGACCCTTACCAAATTTTGGACACATAGTATTAGGCACCACAACACCATCACCTTGGGTCCTTGGGTAGTCATTGATAAATCTTCTATTAGGAGCATGAGAAGACCCTTGGCCTTGAAAAAACCGGGGACCCTTGGGGCCTTGGAACTTACCATCATAATGGGCCCTGTTGGCCTCACAAATTCTCCTCTTTCTTAAATTTTCCTCCTCTAATTGTTCGACATAAGTCATAAGGCGGGAAAGGTTCATATCACCAGTAAACATAGACATAGTACACTCAACATTCACCAAATCGGAAACACCATCACAAACTTATTTATTCTAGACCTCGGGTCGGCAAGCAAGTGTGGAGCATATTTAGAGAGTTGGCTGAACTTGAGGGTATACTCCCTCACACTCATACGTCCTTGTTTCAAATTAATGAACTCCATAATTTTGGCCTTCCTGAGCTCATGAGGGAAGAACTAGTTGAGCAATGCCACCTTAACACCTTCCAAAGGATCATATTGTTGTTTCCTTTCTCCTCCTTCCATTGAGTATACCTTATTTGAGCCACCCCCTTAAGTATGTAAGCCACCAACTCCGCCTTCTCCACTGACCTCACACCCATAATAGCCAACACTTTGTACACCTCATCAACAAATTCTTGAGGGTCTTCATCCACTTTTGACCCATAGAACTCTGGTCGATTCATCCTCACGAAGTCCCTCAACAAAGATGTCAGAGTAGGAGCATAAGGGGCTTCAGACCCTTGATTGACTTGATTAGCCACAACATGAGCTAGTAAGGTGAGAACATCCCAGAGTTCTCCTGGAGCCGGTTATTCCTCGAGTGTGCGGGCTCTTCTTTCTCTTGTGTTAGGAATGATCTAGCATTGCAAAGAACGATTGTTAGGGGGGAAACCTCACATTAACTTCTATAGCACGACATAGAGTAAGAAGGGAAACTTTTTCCATAACATCTCATATCCTCTTACTCATAGTTGTGGTGCACAACACAACCATGAATAACACTCTAATAAATGTGATGTGTTGGATACTAAGGAACATCAACAATCTAGTGCTTTGATATCAAGTTTGTCACGACCCAAGCATAGGGCCTAGATGTGACATGTTGAATAGGGAACCCAAAGGGACCCCAATAAATCCTCCTAACGTATTGTTAGACATCCTTGGTTATCAAAGAAAATAAAGAATAATAAAATAATAGAAATAAGGAAAAATGGTCTAGGGGAAATCCTTATGGCATCATTGGGGTCCCTTCGGGTTCCCTATTCACCACGTTACATCTAGGTCAAGCATATGGCATCATTACATAACTTGTCCAACAATAGCTCTAAACATAAAACTTAGCGGGGGCTAAGACAAGTAACAGGGTTCACCCTCATAGTGAAAACATACAATGAAGGAAAGAGTGTCTTTATATATAGAATAAGATTAAAGACATTGTCCCCGAATTTGAGGACTCACCAACTTGCTTTGTAGATATAGTACTAGCCACAGGGAGGATGAGGATGGTCATGAAGAGCTCCGCTTCCTACATGGTAACTTCATGTAGGCATAGAGTATGCATTAGTATCTTTGAATGTACTAAGTATGTTGGATGTAATACGACAAGAGATGGACAACATAATCGAAATACATAATTAGGCAATAAATTAACATATAGCAATATGGCATGCATGAGTGATGCATGAAGTAAAACATAATTACATAGAACATATTACATGTGTAGTAAGAGACCAACATTATGATGTATTGTCGCACCCTACCAACCATGGTGACTGAGGTATCAACTCCACAATCGGTTGATGGTGGATAACACCCTATCATCCATGGTGATTAAGGTACCAACCCTTCAATTGTTTGATGGTGGATTGCACTCTGCCATCTATGGTGATTGAGGCATCAAACCTTCAATTGGTTGATGGTGGTTACACCCTACTATCCACGGTGATTGAGGTAGCAACCCCTTAATTGGTTGATGGTGGATTGCACCCCTCAATCCATGGTGATTGAGGTTTAGCACCCCCTCAGCTAGGTGTGGTCAACTTGCAACACTATAGATACATTTCAAGAAATCAACACATATATACCATCCTTACATCATTATAAAGTCATTCGAGTCATAGGACATGCAATGGTCCATCAATAGATCAAGAACCATAAACCGGCTATTTTAGAAAATACTTGGTAGGTGTGTAATGCTATTATAAAACCTTGCAAATAAAGAGTGAAATCATGGAAGAAATATTGAAGTAAATCAATCCACCAACACTTGGTAACACCACCTTGCAAAATACTTCTAAATCCCTCATCAAAACTCATCGTAAATCTTTGATTCATCATACAAAACATGCAGAAACAGTCACAACTTTGCAAAACCCCAAAATAGTTCATAGTCAAATTCATAATAGAAGACTCATAAGTAAAATTAACTTAGAAACATGTAATTTATGTAAAACAAAAGCTAGGGCACCATGGGTGAAAGGACCCAATGGTTGAAACCAATATATCTTAACTTTGGGGAATTCCTTGATGAAGATTGAAATGGAGACTAGAAGCTTGGGTGAAATCCTTGAGATCTGGAATAAGATTTGGCACTTGAATTTTGAGTGCAATATTTTTTTAAGTGTTTGAGAGAGTATTGGGGAATGTCTTGAATGGTATGAGGTTGAAAAATGACTAAGTATAGGTGTTTTTACGCATAGGAAGGCTTAGTCCCAAGACTCAAAAGCCTTGGACCGAAACAGGAAAATCTAGAAACAAAATACACAGGTTTGCATCTGGTCTGCAACATGAACCAAACACACAGGAAAAATTTGTGCAACTCCACGATACGTCCGCGTCGCGGAGCTATCGTGGACAACTACTGAAATTCAAAAATTTATGAAAATCAACTTTTGATATGGGTCTTCTAAAATTCAGGTAATGTCCATTTTTCGTTCAATTTTCCCCCTGAACAAGAATATGAAGTCAGATTTTTGATATCACACACATATTTTGAGATATATGGAAATTATGAATCTGGGCACTTTTGAGGCACATTTTCGGGCACATTTGAGATTGTTTCAGTTAGGGTCTTAGACCCACGTAAGGTTCATGGATTTATTTGATTTGAGGTTATGGATGGATTTACGGGACAACAGTTTTTATTGACATTTGCACTTCTTTATGTATATTAATTCACTCGGTCGGTCGATAATGCCTTTTAGGTGCTTTCTTATTGTACTCACCCCTATTTCTACATCTTCTCAAGGATCTGGACTAGTTTCTAGTTGGGGGCACTGAGTTCAGGGGATCCAAGATCCAGAAGTCTTCCTTTAGGTGAGCATCGACATCTTTGGCTTCATCACAACCTCCTTCTCTTGATGGCCGTCTTTTGCTTTTAGACTTTTGCCTCGTATTGTGGTATTATGTATCTATTGGATTGTTATTGGGTTGTATATTATGTTTTGTGTTTGTCGTATATGTATATCAGTATGTACTTTTGTTTATCATACATTGGTACAGTTGACTTCTAGGTTCTCGGTAGATTTCAGTTCTTTATATTATTGTTCTTGGGCTTGACTAGAAGCTAGGACATATGTGTTGGAGGTTTTGACAATTGGCTTACTGATCATGGTCACGCTCCAATGAGAAAGTGGTCACTATATGTAATTAACCTAACCGAGGTTAGGGTCGAATCCACAGGGAATACAAGCCTTGACTATAAGATTTCACTACTAATATAACTACAATCTCTAGATGTGGATGGGTGGTTTTTTGTGACTCAAAGACAACTAAAAATAAACACTAATTAAAATTCCGGAAAACACTCAATTTTGGGGGCAACATGGGAATTGTGTTCCCTATGGCTCGTTGACTCAATTACCTTAGGTAACATAACTTTGATCGGTAAATTGTATGCAGGACTGTAGCTTAGGTTCTTCCATCCCTCTTGTGAAGTTGAAGGTCAAATTTCATCATGGCACTTGGTCGGCCACCATGGTGTGCAACTAACTATTACCTATTGTCCCAGTCAACCTCCCCTTGGTCAGGTTTGCTCGATTAGACGGGAAAACATCAAACGAATCTTCTCATCTACTTCCCTATTCCTATATGTCACTACCTTTGTCGGGATCGTGATAATAGGTAGGGTTTGGTGTTGGCCACCACCAAACAACATTAATCATGAAGGGAAATAAACAATACATATAAAACCCCAATTATAAACGTGCACAAAACCAAGGTCATCTCAAGTCAACTACCAATGGTTCCCACAACCCCATGTTGTGGGTGTTTAGCTACTCATGACTAAGAAAAAACACACACGAATGCAATTATAGTCATATTAGAGAGTTTAACCAATAACAATGGAGAAGATAAGCACCATAAGTTGCAAACCCATAAGCTTGATTGATCAACAATGAGTTCAAAGCAAGATTTGCAATCCCCAAAATGTGTTTTGCAGAGAGAACAATAATCTACTCAAAAAACCTAAGAAAATCTTCAAAATTTAATGGAGAAATGTCTACTGTTCAAACTCTCTCAAAAAATCTAACGTAAACTATTTATAGTATTTACAAAAAAACCCTAGGAATTATGCAAAAAAGACAGCTAGCATCTGATAAATTTCGTAGTTATGACTTGCAGGTTGGCCTACGAGTTGTAGTCGGGTTCTAATATCAGGTTCTTAGTATTTTGGACTGAACTACTATGACCCATAGGTACAAGTCATTACTCGAACTACGACTCATATGTTGGTCTCGTAGTCTTAATCTTCAGTTTTTGGTCCAATATTTTAGCTCTCTGATTCTTTCTATGAGTCCACCTACATGAGTCGTAGTGTCTTACGACTCATAGATTGGGCTTGTAGGGGTGAAATTCACTTGGCAATTTCTGATATTTGATCTCTGATTCCTGCTACGCATAACGTGCGACTCGTACCATAATCTATGACTCATAGGAGGGCTCATATGACTTATGCTTCAGCAAAATCTGCAAACTTTTCTTCAAAATCATGCCAACCTAACTTTTTTGGAAGATTAACACAAAAACACATCAAATCACTAAAAAGTCGATTTAAGAACTCACAAAATCCCTTGTTTTAGGCACCAAATGTGCTGTAATTTGACAACATATCAACACCCTCAATTTAGAATTATTGCTTGTCCTCAAGCGACGACTCAATCTACGCAGACAAAGAGAAATTCATAGCAGCTATATCAAAGGAATATACAACAACTCATTTGGTTTAGGTACCTAGCTACTACTTTAAAAATAAGGTTGCCAAGTTATTGAGCAAACAAGAACATCATGAGAGACTTGACAATGAAAAGATAAGGAGCATCAACCATCGACAATCCCTGGTATAGTCATATGCTACCCAAGTAGTGCCAATGCCTTTACTGGAAAGAAGTCACTCATACTCACTCAAAATCATTTGGAATTCAGGGACTGAGGAAGCATTCCCACTCTCACAATTGAAATTCAATGCATGTTGACTAACACCATAGGCTTGACTCTCCACTCATCTTTTGGCTTGGTGATAGAGTGGAGTTGGATCACTTTAGTACTTAAAGGCTTGTAACATAGGCTCAAGGTGCTTTGGTGTGGCATTTTCGGCAAGTTGTGACTAAAAGCTATCCTTGAATCATGTTTACCAACACTTTTTGCTTTCATAATCCAACACTTTTTTTATCAATCCCTCTTTGTTCATTTCGTTTGAACTTTTCTCAGGTGCTTTCTTTCTTTTTTCCAGCTGTGCCTTCATTTCAAACTCATTTTTGCTACCTTTTCTCAATTAAAGGAACTTTTCTTCTTTTCTTTCACTCGGTTCATGCTTTTTAATTTCTTTCTTGATTTCCCTACTAACTACCTTATCACTTTTACTTTACCATAATAAGGCCACCCTCAACTTAGGCTTTTAGCCTAAGTTGAGGTACACAATATCTATGCCTAAAACCAAGGACACCAACTGCAGCCACCCATAACTTAGGCCTTTGGCCTCAATCAAGGTTCACATGTTCAAGGATACACCAGAGCCAGTATCAAGGTATTAAGAAAGAACGTATACATGATAAGCTCAAAAATTTGGAAAAGGGGATTCTCTCACTTAATTGGTGGGTTATTTTTGGCTTAAAGTTGTTTCACTTAAAGAACAAAGGCCTAAGATCCTTTCCATATCAACCATATCACCAAACCAACTTTTGGAGTAACAAGGCAAGTTTTGGGTCCATACAAGATGCATGAATGCAGCAAAATAAGCTCACAACACACATGGCAATTGCATCCAC
>JAABOM020043212.1:0-16337 GCA_011800125.2 Solanum clarkiae | reverse complement strand
GTTGAACCATTGGGTCCTTTCACCCATGGTGCCTAAACCTTTTTTTGCTTAATAATGCATGATTTAAAGTTGATTTTACATGTGGGTCTTGTATATTGAGAATTTTACTGCACAGTGATTTTAGTACATGAAAGTATGGTTGTTTTAGCATGTTTTAAGCTTCAAATCTTGGATTGAATGTTAGATTTGATGAGGGTTTTGATATGAATGTCTTGGGGGTGTTGCAAGGTGTTGATTAAAGGTATTAGCACTGATTTGCTTACATGCTTTCATCTATAAATTGCATGCTCTTTTACCCCCATTACACATCCCCAAGGTGTTTGACAAAATATCCGATTATGATTTCTTGAGCAATTGAAGGTCCAAAGCATGAGATATGATATGAATGATGTTATGATGATTATATGATGATGAAATAAGCTTATGAACATGATTACTGCTATATGATGAATCCTATATAAAGTGTTGCATAGACCATGTCCAACTCGGGGGAAAAGAGTTGGGTAATAGGATAGGGGTTTATACGCGTTCACTAGTGTGATGGGTGCGATCATCACGATCATCACCAACCGGATGGGGGTTTATACTCATTCACTAGGGTGATGGGTGCGATCATCACCAACCTAAATGAGAAATTTATTTCTCAGTCACTAGGGTGATGGGTGTGATCATCACCAACCTACAGAGGGATATGGACCTTGGAGAGCTATCTTGGTCTCATCTTCACATATGATATTCTCTATGAGCATGATTTACTTAACATGTTTTACTTATGCATTTATCATATATGCCATATTGCTATACTATGTTTATTGCCTATCATCTTGCATTTTGAATTGTGATACCTATCTATTGTTGCATTGAATCCCACATACTTAGTACATCCAAACGTACTAACACATACTCTTTCCTACATGATATCACCATGTAGGAATCGGTGCCCGAGTTGATTATCCTCCTCCTCCTTCACGTGGTTAGACAGTGCTACTCCAAGCTTGTGCTGAGTCCTCCATTTTGGGGAGTTTGGTTATGTCTTTTTCCTATTATCTATGTATTGAGACACTACCTTATGTTATATTTAACTATGAGGGTGATCTCGGTTACCATGTCTTGACCCCCGCTCTTTCTATGTTTTAGAGGTGTATGTTAGACAAGGTGTGTACTATGTATAAGCTATACTCTTGACTTTTGACTTTGATGTTTATGCAAGTTTCCCTTACTCCTCTTGCCCTTACTTTAATTGAATATGTCTTTTTTTATGCTTCCGCAACCAAGGATGTGTGACGATATGCTAAGAGGCTTGTTTGGGGTCCCTTCGGGTTCTCCATTCGTCGTGTCATGTCTAGGCCCTAGGTTTGATTCATGACATAAACAATGTCAATAAACAGAGCCAAGAATATAAGTCTAGGCTCCTTAATACTAAGTCCAAATGAAAGTACATCAAATATCTGAATATCAAAGGCAAAACTTGAAGATAAGGGTTTTATTCCTGATGAATGAGAACTCACCAAGCCTCAAAGTCTTCACGAGCAATATTGCCACGCGGAGGAGGATGAGGTAAATCACCTGTCTCTACATAATTATAGCATGTAGGCAAAAATACGGTTAGTACTTTGGAATGTACTAAGTATGCAGGTATGCAAAGCAACAAGTAAATATAATGACAAAGAATACTTACCCAAAATGACAAACTGCAAGCTTAAACAATATATTCAGTTCCAAAGTAAAGTGTAAAATAGTGCCATGAAAATGCATACAGAAGCACATAAGCAAATAAGTGTGGGAATAAGACCATAACCGATAATACTGTATGAGCTATAATATGGAATATCGATGTCATACTCCACACCAGCCAAAGAGTGAGGCAACTTGCTAGGGTATAACTCCAGAAACGGAAATACTAAATGGATCCAGTAGTTAGAAAGCCTAAAAAGGAATAATCAAAATATCCTACTGTGGCACGTAGTCATGAGATTAGAAGCTTTATATAAGACACCTTAGGTCGAGTTCCACTCCTAACTCATTTGGTGGTAAGTAAAAATCCCATAGAAAAAATGCATATTAGAAATAATCAAAACTTAATTTAGTTCGGAAAGTCATAACTTGTAAAATAAATCATATGCAAACTTGTACTTAGATAGCTCCTTAACAAAGATTGAAAATGAAACTGAATGGGTCTTAAGTCAGACAATATCATTTCATACTTGTATTTACTTATTTTTGTCCAAAATCATAAGTTCATATTATGCCATGAAATCCAAATATCCAAAGTTCATAACTCAACTTAAATCACGTTGGGGACTCGTTCAATAACCTAAAAATCACAAGTTTTATACTCAAACAAAGTTATAATAATCACAAGAACATTTTAGGATAAAATCATAATAACTCATTTGTGGATCTAAGACTTGAAAATATAGCTTAGCTTAAATAATGCAAATCTGAAATGCTTGAATTACATTATGTAAACCCTTGATAAATATTTGTAAATAATCATAAAATATATACGTAACCATAAATTAAGCAAATATCAATCAATATGCAGTTATACATAAATCAAAGATTGAAAATTTGTAATTCTAAATTTAGTTTTTCGAGGAGGACTTCTTGATTTAAAGAAAATCAAGAATCAAACCCACATACCTTGCTTGATTAGCCTTGAAAAGATTAAGAAATTTGATGGAGATCTTGAAGAATGCTTACCCTAAGTGTTGAGGGAGTTTTGGAAGAGCAATATAGATTAGGGGATTTGGTTTCTTTGAAGAATGATGTAGAGAGACTAAGTAGAAGGAGGGTATTTATACTGATTTTGGGGGGTTATAAGGGTCATTGAATCACTAAAAAGTGGTCAAAAATGCGTGGGGGCAAGGGCATAAAATCAGGTGGTGCAAAGGGGCTTTTTGACTTACTTTTAAAAAGAAGAAAGATGTCAAACACAAGTGAGTGGGCATGGGAGCTAGGTATGGAAGCATTGTCCTTTCCATTGTGCTATGGACATGGTATGCTATGGCCTCAAGTCGTGCTAAGGCCATGCCAAAGGCTGCCCATGAAAGCCATGCAACAATGGCAGAAGAATTACTCCCAAACAAGTCAATTATGCAAACTTCGCACATACCTTCATTTTGAATAATTCCAAACGCAAATCAAACTTCATTTTTTTAGTCTTAACTTCACATAACATTGCCTCCAAAATATTATACTAAGGATGAACCAACCACCCTTCCAAGACCACCTCAACAATCACATAACTAAACCAAGCTAATCGCTAAGATAACTTCATTTCAAATTTTACTTAATAGGAATTTGCTTGAACATTATCTTTTCACACAAATATAGGCTTAAAAACACTTGGTACATTACAATATCTCTCCCGTTGGATCATTTGTCCCCGAATGAGACGAGAGTAGTTTAAATGAATAGGAATTGAAATAGTGACTAAGAGCTTAACATGTCAAAATACAAAATAGAGCTTATTTTCATGAAAAACTTATACAAATATCATAAAGTAACATCAAAACAAATATACATGCTTAATAATTATAACAGTGACAAAATGGCACGGAATGAGGAATTTGGACTCGAGAAATAGAATTACCTAAACCTTGGGCTTGATTAGTTAGGAAAAGAAGGGGGTATTTCTTCATCATGTCTGCTTCATCTTCCTATGTAGTTCTCTCAAACATGTTGGTTCCTCCAAAGCACATTGACGGATGCCACATCCTTATTTATCAACCTATTAACTTGTCGATCCAAAATTTGTATTGGTACCTCTTCATAAGTCAAATTTTCTACAACCTTCACAACATCCAATGGAACTATAGAACTTGTGTCACCAAAGCACTTCCTTAACATAGATACATGAAAAACAAGGTGAACCAACTCCATCTCATTAGGCAACTCAAGCTCATAAGCTACCTTTTCTAACCCTTTTTAAAATTTTGTAAAGATCCACAAATCTTGGGCTCGACTTGCCATTTTTGTCAAAACGAACAACACCCATCATAGGTGAAACTTTTAGATACACCAAAACTCCTACATCAAATTCAAGATCTCTCTTCCTCATATCTGAATATGACTTTTGTTGGCTTTGAGCCATTTTCAATCTGTCTCTTATCATCCTCATATTCTCCATAGCCTCCAAGACCAAATACAGGCCAACTAATGTCATTTCACCAACCTCAAACCAGCCAACCACTGATCTACATCGCCTACCATAAAAATCTTCAAATGGAGCCATCTCGATGCTAGAATGATAACTGTTGTTATATGCAAACTCAACAAGAGGTAAGTGATTATCCCAATTACCTTTAAATTCCAATACACATGCTTTTGACATATCCTCTAATGTTTGAATGGTCCTTTCCGCTTGACCATCTGTTTGAGGATGAAATGCGGTACTCATCTTAACTTTGGTACCCAAACCTCATTGGAATGCCTTCCAAAAATGAGAAGTGAATTGAGGACCACGATATGATATTATAGACAAAGGAACACCATGTAACAAGACTAACTTATGAATATATAACCTTGCATAATCTTCAGCACTATACGAAGTCTTAACCGACAAGAAATAAACTGATTTGTTTATACGATCCATAGTCACCCAATTGAATCATATTGTTTCCGAGTCTAAGTCAATCCAACAATAAAGTCCATATTGATTTCTCCCACTTCCAAGTTGGGATTTCAATGTCTTGAGCTAGCCCACCGGGCCTCTGATACTCAGCTTTCACTTCCTGACAATTTAGACACTCTGCTACAAATTTGGCTATGTCCTTTTTCATATTACCCCACCAATAAACTTCCTTCTAATCATGATATATTTTGGTGCAACCCATATGAATGGAATAAGATGAATTATGAGCCTCTTATAAGATCAAGGTTCTCAATCCGTCTATATCCGGCACACACAATCGACCTTGGTATCTAAGGACACCATCTCTCCCTTGTGAGAAAACCTCCACTTTCTTTTGCTCAACTAATTTCTTTAATTCAATCAAAGTAGGGTCAAGGTCTTGCTTTGACTTCACATCAACAATCAAAGAAGATTGAGACCAATCATGAACAAATATGCCACCATCATTAGTACCTTCCAACCTAACACCTAATCTAGCCAACTGAGGGACTTCCTTTGCCAACTCTTTCTTTTCACCCTCAACATGACTTATACTACCCATGGTTATTCTATTCAAAGTATCGGCCACCACATTGGCCTTCCCAGATGGTAGAGCATACTCATATCATAGTCTTTGAGAAGTTCAAGCCATCTTCGTTGCCTTAGATTCAAGTCCCTTTGAGTGAACAGTTAGTTCAAGATCTTATGATCTATAAATATATCCAGTGAACCCTATAGAGATAGTGACACCAAATTTTTAGAGCAAACACTACCACTACCAATTCAAGGTCATGAGTTTGATAATTGAGCTCATGCACTTTCATTTGTCTAGGAGCATAAGGTATGACCTTAACATTTTGTATCAACATGCAACCCAACCCAACCCTAGATGCATCGCAATAGACCACAAAACCATCCAAACCATCTGGAAGAGTCAAGATGGAAGCTGAAGCCAGCTTATCTTTCAATGTTTGAAAACTCTTCTCACATTCACCAGACCACATAAACTTGGACTTTTTCTGGGTCAATTTTCTCAAATGGGATGCGATTGAAGAAAACCCTGCTAGAAACCATCGGTAGTAACCTACCAAACCCAAAAAACTCCTTATGTCAGATGGAGTTAAGGGTCTAGGCCAGTTTTGCACTGCCTCAGTCTTCCTTAGGTCTACCATAATACCTTTATCATTCACCATATGGCCAAGGAAAGAAACTTCTTTTATCCAAAATTCACACTTACTGAATTTGGCATACAATTTCTCATCTCTCAAAGTTTGAAGGACTGTTCTCAAATGTCCGTCACGTTCTTTCTCACTTCGGGAGTAGACTAGTATGTCATCAATAATGACCACAACAAAAAAAATCAAGATATGGTTTGAAGACCCGATTCATAAGATCCATAAATATGGCCGACGTATTTGCCAATCCAAAAGACATCACCAAAAACTCATAGTGCCCAGACCTTGTTCTAAAGTTGTCTTAGGAATATCACTTTCCCTAACTCATAACTAGTGATACCCGAAATGAAGGTCAATCTTAGAAAAATGTCTAGCTCCTTGTAATTGGTCAAATAAATCATCTATCCTCGGAAGTGGATACTTATTCTTAACAGTGACTTTGTTGAGTTGACGATAGTCAATGCACATTTGGAGTGACCCGTCCTTCTTCCTTACAAATAGAACAGGAGCACCCCATGGAGATTTTCTAGGACAAATAAATCCATCCTCCAATAAATCTTTCATCTGATCCTTAAGTTCTTTCAATTCCGCTGGTTCCATGTATGGGGTGGAATAGAGATAGGTTTGGCATTGGGAAGGAGGTCTATGCCAAAATCAATTTCCCTTTCGGGAGGAATACTAGGAAGATCTTCGGGAAACTAATAGAGGAACTCATTGATTATAAGAACTGACTCAAGAGAGGGAACCTTAGAAGACACATCTCATACCCTAACCGTATGATAGATACACTCCTTAGATATCATCTTACGAGCTTTAAGATATGAAATAAACCTAGCATTTACTACAGAATCTTGCCTTTCTCACTCAAACAAGGGTTCATTAGGAATTTGGAGTTAAACTTTATGGGTTCTGCTATCTATGGTGGCGTAAGAGGCATGCAACTAGTCCATACCAAGGATGACATCAAAATCTACCATAAACAATTCAATAAAATTGCACGGAAGAGTCTTATGCATAATAGACACAGGAACATTTTTATAAATTCTTTTAGCAACTATTGGCTCACCCACGGGAGTAGGCACAAGAAAAGGGTCATGCAAAATTTTGGGACTTAAATTGAACCTATTGGCAAGGAAAGGAGTCACAAAGGATAAGTTGGCACCAGGATCCAACAACACATAAACATCAAAATCAAACACTTTCAACATACCCGTGACAATATTTGGCTGATGTTCCACCTCTTGCCTCCTATGTAGTGCATAGAACCTATTGTTGCAAGGACTACCACCTTGTTGCACAGCTTGTGGCTTTTGGTCCGCCTGCACATCTTTACCATGCGGACAACTACCCTTACCCTTATTATGAGCCTTGGGGTAATTGGCAATTTTGTGACATAGTTGGCCACATGCAAAACAGCTTCCCGACTCCTAATAGCACACACCACCATGGCTCTTACCACACTTTTTGCATGTTGGCCAAGCTTGAGCATGGCCACCACTTTGTTGACCCTTAGTATGTTGAAATCGATCATTAGTATGCCTTTGGTTGAAGGCATTCGAAGATCCTTGTTGTTGTAAACTTTGGTTTTGATTACCTCATTTACCATCACCACACTTGTGACCTTGATACTCACCATCATACCTTGTCCTCTTACCATTATTTTCCTCAGCTTGCAAATCTTGCTTTCCTCAAGTTGCTCAGCATAAATCATAAGCTGAGACAAATCCATGTCTTGGATTAGTAGGCAATTTGGCATTCTTCGTTGATGAGATCGGAGAGTCCTGTAACAAATATATTCATCCTAGCCCTAGGAATAGATACAAGCATAGGAGCATATTTAGAGAATGTGTTGAATTTTAGTGAGTACTCGCAAATGCACATCGACCCTTGTCTCAAGTTCATAAAAATTTTCATTTTGCTTCCCTTATTGGAAGAGGGAAAAAGTGGTCCAAGAACGCAGCCTTGAATTCTTCCCAATCAAGTGGACCACCAAGCACCCTTTCACCTTCCAACTGATCATACCAAATCTGGGCAAGGCTTTTAAGTTGGTAGGATTCCAACTGCGCCTTCTCCTCCGATGACACACTCATAATCGAGAGAACCTTGTATACCTTATCAATGAACTCTATGGGATCCTCATTAATTCTATTTCCATAAAATTCTGGCGGGTTCATACGGGTGCAATCTCTCACCCTTACTGCCTGGATGGGAGGTTGAGGTGGAGCTTGTACAGCCTGATTGGCAACCATTTGAGCCAATAATGAGATAACATTCCTGAACTCGACATGGGACACATTACCCTCTTCTAAAGGTTGAGGAACCTCACGACGGGAAGATTTCTTCTTGGCGGCATTTTCTATAGTGCAACGAACAAGTCATTAGAAGGAAGGATACCCTAAGTTTCTCTAAGGCATGATTTGATTTAAACAAAGAAGTGAGACAATCCTAAACATCTCATAGCCTCCTATTCATAATTGTGGCACGCTTCACCACCATGAATAAGAAACTATTAGATGCTTGTGTGGACTTCTAAGGATCATTTTAAAACCTTTTGCTTTGATACCAAGCTTATCACGATCCAAACCTAGGGCCTAGATGTGACATGGTGAATGAGAACCCGAAGGCCCCTAAACAAGTCTCTTCAATCATAATCGCACATTATAGGTTTAAATGGTAAATGGCAAATAAATGGCAATGATATATGGGGAATGAGACTAAGGGACAACTTATAACCACAAGTAGAAGCATAAGTTAAATAGTTTAAAACATACCAAGTGTAGCAATAGTCCAGACACACCTCTAAATAATGACAATAAACAGAGCCAAGGATACAAATCTAGGCTCCTCAATACTAAGTCCAAATAAAAGTACATCAAATATCTGAATAACAAAGGCAAAGCTTGAAGATAAGGGTTCTGTTTTTTATGAATGGGAACTCACCAAAGCTCAAAGTCTTCACGAGCAATCAAGCCACGCGGAGGTGATGAGGTAGATCGTCTGTCCCTACATGATTATAGCATGTAGGTAAAAATTGTGGTTATTACTTCAGAATGTACTAAGTATGCGGGTATGCAAAGCAACAGGTAAATATAATGACAAAGAATGCTTACCCAATATGACAAACTCGAAGCTTTAATAGTATATTCAGTTCTAAAGTAAAGCATAAAGTAATGCCATGAAAATGCATAGAGAAGCACATAAGCAAATAAGTGTGGGAATTAGATCATAACTGACAAAATCATATGAGCTATAATATGGAATACCGATGTCATACTCCACACTGGACAAAGAGTGAGTCAACTTGCCAGGGAATAACTCCAGAAACGGAAATGCTAAATAGATCCATTGGTCAAAAAGCCTAAAAAGACATAATTAAAATATCCTACGGTGCCACATAGTTATGAGATTAGAAGCTTTATATAAGACCCCTTAGGTCGAGCCCCACTCCTAACTCATTCGGTGCTAAGTCAAAATCCCACAGAAATGGACAACGCATATTAGAAATAATCAAAACTTAATTTAGTTTGGAAGTCATAACTTGTAAAATAAATCATATTCAAACTTGCACTTAGAATAGCTCTTTAACAAAGATTGAAAATGAAACTGAATGGTTCTTAAGTCACCCAATATCATTTCATATTTGTATTTACTTACTCTTATCCAAAATCATAAGTTTATATTATGCCATGAAAGCGAAATATCCAAAGTTCATACTCAACTTAAATCATGTTGGGGACTGGTTTAATAACCTAAAAATCACAAGTTTTATATTCAAACAAAGTTACAATAATCACAAGAACATTTTAGGGTAAAATCATAATAACTCATTTTGGATCTAAGACTTGAAAATATAGCTCAGCTTAAATAACGCAAATCTGAAATACTTGAATTAAATTATATAAAGCATTGATAAATATTCATAAATAATCATAAAATATATGAATAACCATAAATTAAGCAAATATCAATTAGTATGCATTTATACATAAATCAAAGATTGAACATTCATAATTCTAAATTAAATTTTTCGAAGAGGACTTCTTGGTTGAAAGGAAACGAAGAATCACACCCACATACCTTGCTTGATTAGCCTTGAGAAGATGAAGAGATTTGGTGGAGATCTTGAAGAATACTTAGCCTAAGTGTTGACAGAGTTTTGGGAGAGCAATATAGATTAGGGGATTAGATTTCTTTGAAGAGTGATGTAGAGACTAAGTAGAAGGGGGTATTTATACTGATTTTAGGGGTTTATAAGTGTCATTTAATCACTAAAAAGTGGTCAAAACGTGTGTGGGAAAGGGCATAAAATCAGGTGGTGCAAAGGGACTTTTTGACTCACTTTTAAAAAGAAGAAAGATGTCAAACAAAAGGGAGTGGGCATGGGACCTAGGTATGGCAGCATTATCCTTTCCCATAGTGATATGGCACGGTATGGTATGGCCTCAAGTCATGCTAAGGTCATGCCAAAGGCTTCTTATGCAAGCCATGCAACAATAGCAAAAGAATTACTCCCAAACAAGTCAATTACGCAAACTTTACATATACCTTAATTTTGAATAATTCTAAACGCAAACCAAACTTCATGTTTTCTTTAGTCTTAACTTCACATAACATTGCCCCCAAAACATTATACCAATGATAGACCAACCGCCCTTCTAAGACCACCTCGACATATACATAACTAAACCAAGCCAATCACTAAGATAACCTTCATTTCAAATTTTACTTACCTCAATAGGAATTCACTTGAATATTATCTTTTCACACATGTATAGGCTTAAAAACACCTGGTACATTACAATTAGGATCACCAATACATTTTCTCAACATAGAGACATGGAACACCGGATGTACCAAATTCATTTCTCTAGGAAACTTCAACTCATAAACTACCTTGCAAACCCTCTCTATCACCTCAAAAGGACCAACATACCTCGGACTCAACTTCCCCCTTTTACCAAAATGGACAGCACCTTTCATTGGAGAAACCTTCAAATAGACCCAATCACTCACTTGGAATTCTAGATTTTTCCTTCTTATATCGGTATAAGATTTTTGATGACTTTGCGCTTTCCTCAATTGTTCTCTAATCATCTTAACCTTCTGAAGAGTATCCATAACTAGAACCAGCCCCAATAAAGCCACCTATCAAACCTCAAACCAACCCACTGGTGATCTATAGTGTCTCCCATAAAGATATTCAAGTGTAGCCATACCGATACTAGAGTTATAGCTATTGTTGTAGGCAACTTAATCAAAAGAAGGTGATCATCCCAACTACCTTAAAGCTCCAAGACACAATTCCTAAGCATGTCCTTAAGTGTTTGAATGGTTCTTTCAGCTTGGCCATCCGTTTGAGGGTGGAAGGTCGTACAAAGGTGAACTTTGGTACCAAGACCCCTTAGAAAGGACCACCAAAAGTGTGAAGTGAATTGTGTACCACGATCCGATATAATGGATAAATGAACCCCATGCAACGTCACTATCTCATGGATGTAAAATATTGCATACTCTTCAGCCCCATACATAGTCTTAACTGGTAAAAAGTGAGCCGATTTCATCATCCTATCAACCACCACCCATATGGAATCAATATCTTTTCTAGTCTTGTGCAACCCAACCACCAAGTCCATATTAATCACCTCCCACTTCAAAGTGGGAATCTCTATATATTAGGTTAGGCCACCCAGCCTTTGATATTCGGCTTTGACTAGTTGATAACTATGGAAACCGGAAACAAATTTGGCAATGTCCCTCTTCATGGCTCCCCACTAATACACATCCCTCAAGTATCTATACATTTTGGTGGAACTGGGGTGAATAGAATAAGAAGAATTATGGGCCTCATCAAGGATTTTCTCACTCAAACCATCAACACAAAGCACACATAATCTACCTTGGTACCTAAGGGCACCATCTCCCCCTTGGTAGAAAATTTCTACTTTGCCCTCTTTCACCAAGGCCTTTTATTCATGCAAGGAGGACTCAAGATCTTGTTTTGCTATCACCTCATCAACCAAAGAAGACTTAGATCCATCAACAACAACCACACCATCACCCACTTCTTCAAATCTCACAACCAATCTAGCCAATCTATGCACCTCCCTAGCCATTTTCCTATCACCGCTATCAACATAAGCTAGGCTACCCATGGACACCCGACTCAAAGTATCTGCCACCATATTTGCCTTACCCGAATGAAAATGAACACTCATGTCATAATCTTTGAGAAGTTGGCTCTTATGATCGGTGAAGACATCCACATGACCCTATACAAGCAGTGACACCAAATCTTCAATGTAAACACAACGCGGCTAACTCTAGATCATGGGTAAGGTAATTCCTTTCATATACCTTGAGTTGTCTAAAAGCATAAGCTATAACCTTACCATTCTGCATTAGCGCACAACCCAAACTCACTCAAGATGCATCACAATACACAATGAAACCCTCAATCCCATCCGCTAGTGACAATATAGGAGCGGACACAAGCCTATCCTTCAATGTTTGGAAGCTTCTCTCACATTCATCGGTCCACAGAAACTTAACCTTCTTTTGAGTCAATTTGGTCATAGGGCAATGGAGGGGAATCCATTCACAAATCTTCTATAGTAATCCGCAAGACCAAAGAAGCTCCTAATATCCGACGGGGTCAATGGTCTAAGCCAATTCCTAATAACATCGGTCTTATTAGGATCCACTTTTATATCATCCCCGACACCACATTACCCAAGAATGCAACCTCCTTCAACCAAAATTCACACTTGTCATATTTGGCTTACAATCTCTCCTCCCTCAACCTTTGCAACACAACTCTGAAATGCCCCATATGCTCCTCCCTACTATGTGAGTAGATCAAAATATCATCAATGAAGACCACAATAAGGAATCAAGATAAGGTTTGAAGACCCTATTCATTAGGTCCATGAAGATGGTCGGTGCATTAGTCAACCCAAACGACAACACAACAAACTCATAATGGCCATGTCTAGTTCGGAAGGCCGTCTTGGGAATGTCACACTCCCTCACCCTTACTTGATGATACCTGGACCGAAGATCAATCTTAGAAAAGAAGCTAGCCTCTTGCGATTGGTCAAACAAGTCATCAATTCTTGGAAGAGGATATCTGGTCTTTATAATGATCCTATTGAGTTGCCGGTAATCAATGCACATTCTAAGTGACCCATCCTTCTTTTCACAAACAACAATCGAGCTCCCCAAGGTGATTAACTAGGCCTAATAAATCCTTTCTCTAACAAATCTTTCAATTTCTCTTTTAACTCCTTCAACTTGGTCAGGGTCATATGGTAAGAGAGGAATAGAGAAAGATTAAGTATCAAGAAGAAGATCTCTATCGAAATCTATTTCCCTTTTAGGAGGGACGCTGGGAAAGTCATTTGGGAAGATATCAAGCAGCTCGTTTAAAATAGGGATCGACTAAATGGAAGGGACTTTGGACTCTACATCTTTAACCCTCACAAGATGATACAGACACCCCTTAGAAATCAAATTATGGGCTTTAATACAAGAAATGAATATACCCTTGACCACCACATCTTAACTTTCCCGCTCAAGGATAGGTTCATTAGCAAATTGAAACTTGACCCTATGGGTTCTACAACCATGAGAAGCATAGTAGGCATGCAACCAATCCATCCCAAGTATGACATAAAAATCTACCATGACTAATTCAACAAGATCACAAGGCAACAACTTATGCAAAATGCAAAAAGGACAACTCTTATAAACCTTCCTAGCAACAGTAGAGACACCAATAGGAGTAGACACCTCATATGATTCATGCAACAACTCGGGGGCAACAAGAAACTTTTTAGCAACAAGAGGGGTAACAAATGAAAGAGTGGCACCCAGATCAATCAAAGCATACATATCAAAGTCAAAGATTTTGAACATACCGATAACAACATTGGGGACCTCACCAACCCCTTGCCTCCCATATAGAGCATAAAATCGATTGTCCCTTGGGGAACCACCTTGAGGACCACCTCTTCCCAGTGGGACTGCATTAGCACCCGGACCTTGTCATGATTTCTTGGACAATCTACCTTCTTATGACCAAGCTACCCACATTCATAGCATGCATTAAAACCATTCAAACATTGGCCTCCATGGCTCCTTCCACATTTAGGACATTCATCAGTAGGAGTCATCCTACCAACACCTTGAGGCCTAAGGAAGTCATGGACAAACCCCCTATTAGTAGCATGAGGCCCTTGGCCTTGACGAAATTTAGCACCTTTTAGGAATTTACCCTCAAATCGGGCCCTCTTGGTCTTATGACCGCGTTTCTTTCTCAATTTCTCCTCCTCCATTTGCTTGGCATAGGTCATCAACCGAGATAAGTCCATGTCACTAATTAGCATAGCAGACCGGCATTCTTCACTTACCAAGTCACAGACCCCCATCACGAACTTATTCATCCTAGATCTAGGATCAAAAACCAAATGGGGAGCATACTTTGAGAGTTGATTAAATTTGACGGCATACTCCCTCACACTCATAGCACCTTGTTTCAAGTTCATAAACTCTACCAACTTTGCTTCCCTCAGATCAAGAGGGAAAAACCGACTAAGGAAGGCCAATTTGAACTCCTCCCAAAGTACCACAATACCAACCCCCTTCTCACCCTTCCATTGCTCATACAAAATTTGGGCTCCTTTGAGTTGGTACGCCGCCAACTCTGTCTTTTCATTCAGCCCAACACCCATGATATTCAAGATTTTGTAGAGCTCATCAATGAACTCTTGTGGATCTTCATCCACCTTTGACCCATAGAAAATCGGAGGATTCATCCTCATGAAGTCTCTTACCCTAGCTCCCGGGGTGGTAGCATAAGGAGCTTGGGTCCCTTGTTGGACTTGCTTGGCCACCATTTGGGCAAGCATAGTAAGAGCATCCCGAAGCTCACCATTGGTAGGATGCTCCTCAAGAGTTTGGGCCCGCCTTATCCCAGAGTTTGGCATGATCTAGCATAGCAAAGAAAAATCGTTAGGGGTAAAACTTACCACAACTCCATAGCACGACTTAGAGCATGAAGAAGTGAAATATTTCTAAAACGTCACATAGCCTCCTATTCACAGTCATGGCGCATTTCACAACCATGAATAGGATAGTAATCAACTCGGTGTGTTGGACTCCGAGGATCTATCAACTTAGTGTTGTAATACCAAGTTTTTCACGACCCAAGCCTAAGGCCTAGACGTGACACAATGGAAGGGGAACCCGAAGGGACCTTAAGCATGCCTCATAAAGCATCATTACACATCCTTGGTTGCGGAAGAAAAAACTCAAGAATTAAAGAGAAAAGAAGTAAACGAGGCTAAGGGAAAAGCTTGCACAATGTCATTGTCAAAAGACTAGAGCTAAACTCATATCGTAAATACATAATATGTCCATCAAAAACCATTATACATAGATAAGAGCGCAGGCAAAGACAAAGTAACCGGCGTCACCCTTATAGTCAAAATAAATAATAAAGATGAATATCTCAATTCGTAATAGAAGAAACGTAGACTAGGTCCCCAAAGTGGAGGACACACCAACTAGCTTGAATAGCACCTAACTAGCCACGTGGAGGAGGATGATCAACTTGGGCACCGGTTCCTACATGGTGACATCATGTAGGCATAGAATATGTGTTAGTACGTTTGAATATACTAAGTATGCAGGATGCAATGCAACAATAGACAGGCATCATAATCTAAATGTATAATATAAAGAAAGAGGCATTAATATACAATATGACATATATGATCAATGCTTAAATAAAACATACTTAAGTATCTCATTCTCACATAGGATATTATATATGTACAAGAGACCAAGCTAGCTATTAAAGGTATAAACCCCTTGGTGGTTGTGTGGTATAAACCTCTCACATGGTTGATGGTAATCACACCTTACCAACATGGTGACGAAGTATAAATCCCTCGCATGGTTGATAAGTATAAACCCCCAACATGGTTACCTAGGCTCTTGTCCCCCCGGATCAAGTATGGTCTAATGCAACACTTTATATAGAGTATATAATATACATAAGCTCATTTCACCATCATATAGTCATTCATATCATATCTCATGCTTTGGACCTTCAACGTCTCAAGAAACCACATCCTGATATTTCATCAAACCCTTGGAGGGTGTGAAGTGGTAGTATAAATCCATGCAAAATAGAGATGAAATCATGCAAGAAAACCCATTGTAAAACCATCAAACAATACCTTGCAACACCTTTATGACATACATATCAAACCCTTTCTCAAAACTTACAATAGATCAAAGATTTATAGCTCAAAACATGGCAAAACAGTCACAACTGTACATAGCTTTTAACATATTGTGCAATGAATTTCATAATGATAAAACCCATTTCTAAATCAACCTCAAATCATGTAATTTATGTACAATGAGGCTTGGGTATCTGGGTGAAAAGAACCTACGAAAGAAACCCACATATCTTAGCTTGGAGATGAACTTGGTGAAGATTGGAGATGAAGACTTGAAGCTTGAAGAAGAACCTTGAAGGA
>JAABOM020043201.1:0-16338 GCA_011800125.2 Solanum clarkiae | reverse complement strand
GATCCTTGGCAACAAGGCTTACTAGACATCGCTAGGTTGAGTGATTCCGCCACTTGACCG
Organism: Solanum clarkiae; assembly: GCA_011800125.2. Lineage (NCBI taxonomy): Eukaryota > Viridiplantae > Streptophyta > Magnoliopsida > Solanales > Solanaceae > Solanum > Solanum clarkiae. The sequence continues at coordinate 16,278 of JAABOM020043201.1, read as the reverse complement.
TCTTAAGGCAGTCTAGGTCGTATGGTTCCTTAGCGCCAATCTCTAAGGCCGTAACAATGTGGTATCAGAGCAAGTTCTAGGGGTTAACGATGGCAAGTGATGGAGAAATGTTTGCTGCCATTCCCGCCAAATTGGTAATGGATGTTGGCAAGAAACGCAAGGGCAAGAAAACTTCCAAAAAGGCAACAGAGGAGATGGTCATACCATCTCACAGTGAGGCCATTACCACCCATTTTCCTGTGGCAGTCGACACGAGCTATGATGCACAAGGTGAATAATGCGGTGACATCCCGCTCGGCCAAAGTAAGTCTGAGGAGATGAAGCCCATCATGATGGCAGTGGACATGTTGGGTCACAGATTTGATAGGATCCAACGCCAATTCAAAACCTTGGAAGAATTCACCTTGGAGACAAGCGACAACATCCGCCGAGGCTTGGACGATTATGAGGCAGCGGAGCAAGAGTTGAGGGAGACAGTCAGTTCTTTGGAGGTACGACTCGTGGAAGCACTTATCACCATGGAGGCCATGAGAGCAACTATCAAGGGCCAGGCCGACACCATAGGTGCAGTTTGTGCGAGAGTCAAAACGCTCGAAGAAAGCATGTTTGATGGGAGATGTGTTGGACCGGTCAGGGAGGCAGCAAAGATTGAGGCACCCAAATCGCCTACCTTCAAAGGTGTGCGAGACGTACAAGAGGTTGACAATTTTTTATGGCATCTTGAAAATTACTTCGACGCGAAGATCAGCATGGCCACAATGTACTTGATCGAGATGGCAATGCTTTGGTGGAGACGCAAAGAGGCCAAGATAGAAAAAGGATGATGCATGATCAGCTCATGGGAGCAGTTCAAAGCGGAGTTCCTGAAGATGTTCTACCCCAGCAACGTCGTCTATGAAGCAAAGAAGAGGTTCCGAGGACTGAGGTAAACGAGCAGTGTGAAAGCCTACCTAAAGGAATTCACTACCCTTATGCTTTAAATCCCCGACCTTAATGATGAGGACATGTTGTTCCACTTCATGGACGGGTTGCAAGAATGGGCCAGAACGGAGCTAGAGAGGCGACATGTTTCCACATGCGATGAAGCCATCATGCAAGCGAAAGCTTTGGTGGACAGACGAGGAGAGGATATGGGTGATAGCAAGAAATCAGTAAGACGATCCAACCTGGAGCGGTACGGGATGACTCCAGCCGATGCAAGGGCGCCTGTCACACACCCAGATTCTGGAAATGTGAATCCAGTAAGACGAAACAGCCAGGAGTGGTATGGGATGCAACCTGCCGATGCAAGGATGCATGATCCCATCCAGTCAGAGGGTAAGGCGCCAGTACGCATGCCCAAATGCCCTGTATGCAGGGGACCGCACCGTATTGATAGGTACTTTAAATTGAAAAGCCTTAACGCCATACTAGCTAAGGAGCAGAAGGCGAAGGATGAGGCAACCGGGTCAGATGATCCAAAGGCAGCATAGGTTGGCATGATAAGTCTATTGGGAGCAGCACAGCAACAACCTGGCAAGCCAAAATAATTCCGGGTTCAGTACGTGGACATGACAGTCAATGGCCATCGCGTTCGTGCTTTGGTCGACTCAGGTGCAGAGACAAACGTCGTGACTAAGTCTGCAGCAGCCAGAGTGGGGATGAAATATCACCCCCACCAACACACATCTTAAGATGGTCAATGCACCCGCGACTCCCTGTTGTGGCGTAGCCCGCAGAGTCAAATGTACAATTGGAGGGTAGGATGGAAAGATAGACTTTCACGTCGCCACAATCGATCTCTGTGACATAGTTCTTGGGCAAGAGTTCTTCCAGACAGTCGAGTCATCAATTGAGCTTGCTTCAATCGGATATTGATATTCGGGAAGCAACCTTACCTTATACCGACAGTATCAATGCCCATCTCAGAGGATCCACCACAATTGTCAACCATACAACTTGTGGAGGTGTTCTAGGATAAGCCGCCTAAATCATGTTGCATGCCCGATGAAATTGTAAGTCCCCGCAAGAGATGCAGCCAAGGAAAGAAGCATACCTCAAGCGCAAGTCGGAAACCAACTCCAGGAAAAGAGAAGCACGACATTATTGCATTGAGGGCGCCGTAATCAGGGGAGGGGGAGCCTGACACGGCCCGCTCCAACTTTGCCCCAAAATTTTTCTCAACAGCCTGTCCAGTGCACCACACACGCCCATCGGCAAGCAACTGCGCACGCGCCTCGGCAGTCGTCTGCATGCGCACGCCTTGGCCATCGCAAGTGCGCCTCCGCAGCCCAGCCTGCGCTCCCCAACTTGCGCGCCTGCGCATCTGCGCGCCCGTCTGCGCACCTGCGTCTACGCGTCTGCGCGCGCCTGCCTGCCTGCCAGTGCCAGTTGTTGCCAGCCTGTCACCAACGGCTAGTTCAGTGGTCCAGCCTGCACTAACGGGTAGAAACGGCCACAAACAGCTGGCCAACGTCTAGCAGCCCCTCATGTAAATATTATTTGCATTTTAATCCTTAGGGACATGTATAAATAGGGTGGCCTTTGCCATTTTCAAGAGACCACACATCTTTACAACTTTCTTTGTACTTTCCTACAATTGTAAGTCTTTGTTTCAAAGGAATACAATACTTTCCTTCACATTAGCTGTTTGTTTTTCTTTTCTTGTTAATCCAACATTCCCTTAGTAGATCCTTGGCAACAGGGCTTACTAGACATCGCTAGGTTGAGTGATTCCGCCACTTGATCATCTTAAGGCAGTCTAGGCCGTACGGTTCCTTAGCGCCAATCTCTAAGGCCGTAACACAAGGACTCATATCATCATTTAGAAGAAGTCATTTAGGTAGAACTCAAGAACTTAATTATGGAAACTCATAGGATCATCAAGCTCAATAAACTTAACCTCATACTCACATCAAGATTACCATTAATATACTCAACTCAAGGCTCTACACTTCATCCCTAGGTTCATTCATGCATGCTTTCACAGATTAACATATGGGGTTTATATAATGTCTCAGGAAAAAAGTATTCAATTCAAGAAAATAAGTCTATGATGATCATCAACATATGAAAGTACATGTAATAGATATAATCTTCAACAAAATAATCAAGAAAGATGTACGTAGACTCATTAAACTCTCAACTCTTCTATTACCATCAATGGGGGCACATGGAAGAACTGTAATACCTCATAAAATTACTAAAATGCCCTTAAATTTTATCATGCGCACAATGTATCTTCCCAAGCTCTAATAGAAAATCCGAGATGGGATTTGCGATTAGTGCGAAAAACTGAGTCGGAAAATTCCCTTGACTTGGCTTTAACGCGAAAAAACGCGATTTATTTTTTTCCAAGTGAGCCTAAAACAGTGGGATTTCGGCGCCCCTTCCGCGACGCAGAGAGGACGTGGAACCATACATATATTTTTTCAAAAAATTGACAAAAATTGAGAAAATGCGAAAAAGTATATTTTTACACCGATGCACATTGCGCACTAGTGCATGAGGATGCATTTTTTTATTTTAATTTGGGAAGAGTAATTTCATGATTCACAACATATTTTTATACAAAGTCTCCTATTCATAGATCTGTGCCTGCCTTTATACAGTTGGATACAAAATTATCTATTTTTGAACATATATTTGTACAAAAAAGGTTTAGACCCACTATTTATCAAAGATTTTATGCTAAGTCTAAGATTGAAAAAGGAAAGAAAAGTGAGGGTTTCCAGAGGAGATTCAAAGTTCTTTGAAGATTTGTCTTTTCTAGATATGTAAAGCCTATCAAAAAGCATGGAATTGATCTTCCATCTGCCAATGTAGAGTTTGGATTAAAGATTCATGTCTAGAAGTCTTAATTTATGATTTTCTTGGAAGTTCTTGGTTAATTGCTTTAAATTCTTGGATATTATCTTGAGTTCTTGTTTTCTTTATTTAAACTATCGTTTTGTATCCTAAATTGATGATTATCATGTGTAAAGTTTACTGTATATTCACATTACTATGTGATTGTGCTTTCACCCGTCAAATTCTCTCGGTAAAGACTTGAATGATAAACTTAGGGGGATGTCTAGGGCCTTGAATGTCTGAATGTGATGTTTGACTGAGTCTCAGTGCTGAGGTGAGTGCGTTGATGGACGTGATATCTGAAATAATTAATAGAGAAGAATGAGTATACTTTCCCTTAAATTGGGTAGACAGACTTGCCTGTGAGGTTGGGTGATGAAAGTTCTTGATGGATTGATAGACTTATGAGCATGTTGAGTCTTGAGAGGAGTATTAGCACCAAAATGGGTAAGAGTGATTCTCGCTCGAACCCATTAACTATGTGTCCATCTTAGGGGAGGATTGGACCGTGAAAACGGATGTTTTCTTTGTCCCGAAATAGGACTTGACAGCTTTTGGATCCACTGACAGACTCGTCCTTTACCCCTGCAAGGTTCTGGATGGATGTGGCCATGATATCTCTTCGTTGTATCAGTATCTGCTCATAGGTAGTGGTTGTCTGTTATAGAAACTCCCATATAGGTTTCATGATGATAGAACTCCAATGTGATGTGATTGTTTAATGTTTGATGGATAGAGAAGTGATAGAGTCTGGTCCTTTACTATGAGGTGAGGGTGAGTAATTGGATTGTATATAGTTTCCTTTTTACTTTAGCCTGTTTTACATATAGTACATTCCACATACTAACGCTCATCTGGGGTTGCATCATTTTATGATGTAGATTTGATAGACCGAGGACTTCAACAGCCCAATCGTTGAGGTTTTAGAGCTCTCCATTCCAGACAATGGTGAGTCCTCCCTGAATTTGGAGGATGTTTATTTTGTATTTATTTCTAGTCTTTTATTTGATGTTGGTAGCCATGGCCTGTCATGGTACTGTCTTAAACACTAGTATAGAGGCTTCATAGACATATACGTTGATGTTGATGTCGAGGGTTCTTTTCCCTCTTACTTTCTTTCTTTATATTGAGATTTTTGTTACTCATTCTATTTCCTTATGATAGATTGATATGGATAGTATAAGCCCACAGATAGAATAGCATTTATTATCATTATGTTACTTTCTTCCATTAGTGCATGAATTAAACGATGGCAATGAGACTAGGAGGTCTTCTTGGGGACTAGCAATAGTCTCCAAGTGCCAGTCACATCTGGGGTACCCTCCTGGGGCGTGACAAGAATTTTTCCATGCTTTAGTTTAGCCTTACGTACCTGGTTGAAACTTTTGAGCAATTAACCTCGAAGAATTCTCCTCGAACTCCTGAACTCCTCACTCCTCTTCTCTTTTCTTTAGCCCTACTCATTCTAAAAACTTAGAATGACTTGAGAATGGGGTTTTAAATCCTTTTTACGCTCAGAAGACTCATTTAGATCGTATTTTGAGTTTAGGAGGGGCTGAGAAATGTCTAGAATGCCCCTCACAAAATTAAAGAAAAAAGTGCACCTCGGGATACGGGGTCCGCGACGCGGACCCTATGTATTTTTGGGGTTTTTTGCTAAAAATTCTTCAAACGAGTTTTCTAATCCCGTAGAAAATATTTGGGCAAAAGTTAAGTGTTAGTCTACAGCAGGTGCATGTCGTACACCTGTCTCGCACCCTCACTGGAATTCGTTTTCGCATTCAAAAAATTATCTTTTAATCCAGTTGCTCTAAATATCAACAAAGATCACTTTCCCACTCAATTTTCGTGTTGATCGCATATATGGCCTTGGATTTTCTATCGGAGCATGGGAAGATGCATTATGCGCACATCTCTCCTCTAGAGGTATTTTGATAATTTAACAGGAAGTTACAATGGTATTATTCTATACAACTTATTGCTCTAGTGTGCATCCGGAGTAACCCTTGCCAATCATATTCATAACTTCAATTCACTACCGGAGGTTGAAGTTAAGAACCATATGAAGAATTATTTTAGGGCTCAATTGCATACACAACAACAGAATCATTCACTATGACATCAAGCCTGACAATATTTTTCTTGTGGGCACTAATGAAACTGCCAAGAATGCTAATTCTGGACTCTCTGTGACTTTGGAACAGGGCATCATCAACGAAAAACACGAATCATTAGGGGAACTAAAAGATATATGGAACTTGAATTTATAGTTAACGCCGTGTATGATATTTGGACTCTTGTGGATCGTCTTCACAACTGCAATTCACTACTGGAGGTTGAAGTTAAGAACCACACGAAGAATGTTCTTTTAGGGCTCAATTGTGTACGCAACCTCATTCACTACGACATCAAGCCTGACAATACTTTTCTTGTGGGCACTAATGAATCTACCAAGAATGCTGATTCTGGGCTCTTTGTACTTTGGAACAGGGCATCATCAACGAAAAACAGGAATCATGAGGGGAACTGAAAGATATATGGAACTTGAATTTATGGTTAGCGTGATGTATGATATTTAGACTCCTGGCTGCACAATCTATGAGGGAAACTTAATATAGATCAAAACTTTCTAGACATCTTTACAAGAAGCTAAACATAATAAGAATGGAAAGAAAAAGAAACACTGAAAAGGCAAAAATAATTTCTTGATAATTAATTAATACTGATAGTGGCCTTTTGTTTTAGCCAAAAGCTAGACCTTTGGTTGTTTTCTGGTCACAATCCTTTTTTTCTGATGTTGGATTTGGAGAACACGTTCTTTCAAATTGATTTCAAAACGTGCTTTATTGCACAGTTTAGCAAAAAGTTAATTAGAGTTGTAATACTTGCAAGAGCTAAATATGTGCCTTGGCTTTAGGTTTTCCAAAACAACCTTATTGTCCCCTTCGGCCACCAATTACTCGGACTCAAGTAAGCAAGGGAATGAAAAGGGCCAAGGAAGTGAAGCTCGTTGGTAATTTTCTATGCACAACCTCAATTAATATGCATGGCAGGCTTCTATGCATAAAACAATCTAATTCACATGGTTTTAGTGATACAAAGAAACCAACATAAAGATCAATGACAAGATTACCAATACGATAAATAAAAAAGAATCATCGTGCGCAAAATTCTACTAAAGGAATTCTACAAATAGCGGGAACCATAATAGAGAGAATATAGAGTACACCCGGTGATGCGTTCAGTTCTAAAATTTGATCCACTCAACAGTCATAAGTCAAACAGATCCTAAACTGTGCAAAATTCCTCCAGATATTGCTTGAAGGTAGAATTCTGTGACGAAGAACGGCACAACTGTGTGGTGCTTTTTGATGCTGCCCAATATCTTTTTGGTTGCACCGTCCATCAATAACACAAATCCACCACTGAGAAGGTTACACCACCTGGCATACATGATACAACTATATTAATCGTTACTACTGACTAAATTACCAGTTTAAAAATAATGCTTATGGGAAGCTCTTAAACTTGCAATGTAACTTTAAAAATGATGCAGAAGAAATAGTCCAATTACTGTCGCAAGCTGGAATTAATTAAAGATGAAGAATATAGCTATCTGGTCCAGATTGAGAAGAAAGTTGATAATTTGAGAAGGAATTTAGTTGCACAAGAGATATAGGAAATTAAATAGGTAGCTCTGGGGCCAAATGCCGAAGAAGACAAGTCAGTGCAGATACGGAGGAAGAGGATGCAAAGAAATAATGTAGGAAATCACAGAGCAATTCTAACTAAAAAATAAACATAGAAAAGAAATAAAGCTTTCTTTAGTACTAAATAAATTATGAACTTCTATAATAATATTAAGTTTGACTCAATATATATAGTAATTTATGATTCTTTGGTGCATATATTAACTCGCATTTGATTACTAAATGTAGTTCCTAGCAACCCAGGGAGGTTGTTGAAATTGAAGGAGTAACTGATTGAGTCCCATTGCGGGTAGCAGCAGTAACAATTTCTTTTGAAGAGGTATCGAGACAACAATAATAATGTCCAATGTTCCTACATTTTATCCAGGTATCATGTCTATCTCCTTTTCAATCTCATTTTGATAACCCTCTATGTCAGACATTTTCCCCTTCTATCATGTTTATCTCCTTACCAATCAAGTTGTTGTTGAGTTGCTGGGCCCTTCAGCACATCCGACTGTATTCGGTCCCCTAAGGTAAAATAATCCCCATGGAAGTGCTCGCCATTCCATCCTGCAAGAACACCCACAAGGTGAGATGCAGCTCCAGAATTATCAGACAATCTTCTTAAAAGAATCAAATCTTGAAGGGTAGGTCATACTTCCAAAATTTTAATGAACATTAAAATGTGCATCAAGAGAACTCAGGCAAGTTCATAACAAAGCAAATTAGCAAGGCTTATATCTCTCTCTTTCCTTTCTTTTCTTTTTTTAACGAAGAAAAACTACATAATAGAAGGCAAGTGTCTGATATATATCTATGAAACAGTGTTTTTGAATTTTTAGATGGCTGCATGATACAAGTAAACATACATTCAAGACACATAAAATAAGGATTAATCAGTCCATGTTACATATTTTTTTGTCAATTGAGTCTGTCTCTCGAAATGGTTATAGAGGTACAACGTTTATAAACAAACTTTGTGTAAGGAGAAGATCGCTACAAAGCATGGACAATGGGGACACTAAGGCACAAACCCTGCTATAGATGTACATATGGGGATCCATCAAAGCTCAATGTCCAAATATAGTTGTTCTCATAAGAACCAGAGAATGTACAATCAGTACTTCTACGGCTTGGCCTGATGACTTAACGCATTATAGCATTTATACCAACAAAACCAAATAAGTACTTCCAACTTAAGAAGTCATAAATAGACAGGAAGGTTGATCTTCTACTGATATACATATAAATAAAAATTCATTGAAAGGGAATATGAAAATGAGAAAAGAATATAGAGATTGTAAATGCACTTTGAGAATCACTACACAGGTCCGTGGATGCAACATAAGCAGCTCGACATCATATATAACCTTTCTCATCACCAAATCTTTGGCACGCATGAACTCCTCAAGAGAAATATATTTTTCAGACCTACATAAAATGGGAAATGCAAATCAATTTCTAATAAAATCATTCTTGTTCAAGGGCACACTTCTACTTGTAACCCTTATCCTTTTTCGGATAGAAATATAAGGCAGAAGTTGAACTTTCACTCTCACTTGCAAAGAAATATAGTCTTATGTCTTCTTTACCCAAAAAATGATTGTTGAATAGATTTTCCCAAATATCCTCACACGGAACTAGTTCAAATTTTAGAGTATCAGGCAATAGCCGAGAGAACCCATACACGTTCGGCCAAACTCTAGAAGGAGGATGAGCCTGGATAATTATTGAATATCGCTGGTGCAAGTTCCGGAGCACCTAAGATGTAAAAACTTCCCCTAAAATGCAAAGAAGAAGAGAAAGATCAATAATTATACCGAAACAAACCTATATTAGTAACTAATGTGAATTCATGAAGGGTATTTACTTCCAAGAAGCAATAACAACAGGTTCATAAAGGTGTGATCTAGATGAATTCATCCTTTGACTCTCATTCATAACATCAGGACTGCTATGCTCTAGAATGGTAGAACCACCTGGACCTAAAAAATAGGCTACATCAGTTGGAAGGAAGTATAGATTGGGAAACTTACTATGTTTCTTTGGTTGCACATTACTTTAATAAATCTTTCCAAAAGCCTTCAACGTGGCTCCCTCAAAATGCTCATTTTCTAGTCCACTTGATGAAAACAGTACCCCATTTCCAATATCACATTCTTCACAACACCAATCCACTGGTTCATCTTCATAATAGCCTAGCACGCAATATCTAGAAGGAAGAGAAAAATAGAATTTTTTTGAAAAGCAGGAAGAGGGCTAAGTATGGGTAAAGATACAAATAGTGTTTAAGAGAATTAAGCCACAATATGCTAATGAAAGAATCAATGTATCCTTTAGGTGGAACCAAATATATCCAATACCATTATGATATGTCAAAGAAGAATGTCAGAAAGATTAGGAAACTCGAAGAGGTCCTTACTCTATGTAAGAGGTAATATCACTTCATGTTACGATTGTAGTTATGTTCCACTTTTCAACTCTATTTAAGATTCTAAATAAAGGAAGCAAAGCTAATAATCTAACTAGCTATTTCCTTCAAAAGGTGCAAGCCCTTATGTAAGAAGATCAACTTCTTCCTTATAAATGGCAAGTCAACAAAAAAAAGAAGGGGTTGGGGATTGGGACAATGTTTGAGGTTTACAAAGAAGATGTAGATATGGCATAAGGCGATAAAGCAAGTACAGATCAGAAAGTCATAGCTTTCATCTAGTCTGACTTCCCTTTCTAGCTAAAAATCAAGAGAGATAGAGAGAACTTACTGGTGCATAACAACATTTTTACACTCAAAGTAAGTAATGATTGCTTCATGAAAACCTACATCACCATAAATTTCACAAATTTTTTCCTGCATGTTCAATAGAAAAGACAAGAAACTCAGTAGCTGACTCTTGATCCAACTTAAGTGAACCTCGTATTGATTCTTCTGGTTTTGGCAATGAACAAGGATCTAGATGTTATCCAAGTGCTCGGCTCAACTTCTTTTGTCACATGGAATCAACATTACCATATGAAGAATGAAGAAACAAAATGTCATTAGTTACACAGGGGGATTCGAGAACAACAAACACAACCTATTGTGGTTAGAGCATAAACCTTGTTGCATAAAATAAATCTCTCTAGCCTATTTGTCCATTTAAAGAAATATGATTATACAATCTTTATCTTTGCAGCAAAAAGAAAAAGAAACATCCAACTATAGTGTTGTATGCATTGATGTTAAACTATTTTCAACTTAAAATATTAACAAGTCTGTAAGTTGACTTTGGAGTAAAGCAAACATCCTTAGAAGCACAAAGCAACACAGTATCCTAATATGGGACAAGTATAAAGTGAAAATAGATTAGGACTTGGGATAATTGAACTACTCTTAAAATAATTCGGAATTGATAAAAAGACCTAACAAACAACAATATATTTTGAGTACATTGTCAAAACTTTTGCTTAATCAAATGATATAGAAGATATTATTATACCACCTGTACTGAATTCAAACTTACTTGAGAGTTGAGAACTTTAGAATTTAATATTGTCTATTCACAGTATGTGCAACATGCCACCCCTTACATCTGGTGGAATAATACTTTTTGAAAGATGAATATTTTATCCATCAAAGACGGTTCACTGTTATTGTTTTTTAAAAAAATCAATATTCAAACTATTTCTGAAAATAGAAAACCAACAAGAAAGAGATGAAGATAGAGTTAAGAATCAAGTTCACTGAAATTTTAGTGTGTATGGAATATACCCTCTCAGGATAAAATGATTCCCTTCAGTCAAATAGAGGTACCTCAACGTCGTAGAGTCTGTAACACACTCAATGGTATATCACACTAGAGCCATTGACTCAGAAATTTCATTTTGTGCTCATTATCTGAGGAAGAATACCATTTCAGGAAGGAAACAATGGTTCAAAAATGTTGCACTAGTTTAGACATACATGGGTCAGAACAGTCCAAAAATAATGTCAAGCAGCAGTGTGACACTTGTCTTCTTCTCAGCCATTTCACTGAAGAAGTGCTTCTATAATTTAGCACTTGAAAGTTCCTTTCTCCCAAAATGTTCTTCCCAAAAGTGAAATTACTTTTCACTTTCCCTCCATTTTCTCCCCTTCATTTTCCATGCACATTTCATTACTAGAACCCAACATCAACCATTGCAAATCATGTTGAGTTTAGATAATAAAGTGTGAATTGGAAAATGAAGATCGAAAGAATAAGAAAATGTTGGGGGAACCAAGTAAAGGAGAAATGAAGAGTCATTTCTCTCTCATTGGTAGAATAGAGGAAAAATTATACTTATATTAGGAAACACTTCCTCTAACTCTTAAAAAGTCAAGTAGAGAGGACCCCCTCGCGCTGCTGCCGTCGTTGATCGCTTGGCTCCAGTTATGGCTTCGGAAAATGATTTGATTGATAAATTTTTTGAAAAAAATTTATTTAATTAATCTCAGCATTTTCCTTTCCTGATATTAATTTTAGTGAATTATTAATTAGTTCATAAATTATTTCTTAATTAAATTAATTTATGAATTATTTATTAATTAAGTTAATTTTTGTGAAATTAATGAATTTAACGGACTTTCAAATTTTGCGCATAAAGTTCTTTTAGAACAGACATCTTCTTTTTCAAAAGCTTCCATGCTTATTCTGAACAAATGATTCTGTTCTAAACAGGTGTATTCGCACCTAACGGTAGCTATAGATAGACATACTCTCTGCACTTTTTAGATATTGAATTTTTCTTCTTCTGTGTATATTTTCTTACAAATAAAATTTGAATCTGCGTGTGAATCCGTTAATTGTTCTTTGAGTTCATTGAAATTACAAAAGTTTGAGGTATCACTTCTTTTGTAATATGTTATTATCTATTTTGTCTTGGGAGGAAGTAATCCACAACCTCGGGTACGGTGAAGAGATTAAATTTCTTAGTGAATTCGGTGGACTTAGATAGTTTTACATAATTTGATTTTATGTTCTGTTTCTACACTGCTACTAACTACAGAAGGAACAAATCATTTAGTGACCTACTCAAAAGTATCAAATATTTGTATAGAACTACATGGTATGTCCCTCGAATCAAGAGCAATTTGAATCAGGTATTAATTAAAGGGACCATATGAACATAGATTGCATTAGGTAATTGGTATTGTTAAGACAAGACATGTGAAAACAATGACCCAAGTAGCACCACCCTCTTTTATATATGGGTTCAGTTAACCATGTGAGTATTATTTCAAATGTACTCTCTTCTATTTTGTGAAGGTACTGCATCGTTTTCTGATACAAGTGTGGACCCTAAAGGTAGTAATGATCCTTGTAGGTATTTCGTACATTCAACTGGCTTGCGCTGAACCCTATTTATCATTGAAGCACTTTTGCTTATGAAGTGATAGTTCGTATATTTTTGGGTATAGTCATGGCCTTGTCTCATGTGTATCTTAGAAGTTCCATGGATACCATATTCATGTCATGTTTTATTTTGTAAAATTCCTAATGAAGCCTCACATGGCTTTTTTTTACAACGTTATAGTTTTTTAATTTTAACTTTTCACTTAATGAATCACTCAATGTTTTATTAGATATTTTACCTTTCCCTTCTACGTACATATCAGTTCATAAGTGGTATCAGATAAATAGGGTTTGTGGACGATCACATTTATAATTGAGAGGCTACACAAACATCTAAAAAGTTATTCGTTTATTCTACTCTTGATCTTGCAATTGATCTTAAACCAATAAGCTCCAAAACCTAGTGAACGAGTAAGTCATGAGCAATAATTGCAAGGCTCGAGCAATGACATCACTCATTGGGTAAGATTATGACCAGTGGATGAAATTGAAAGCGTAGTGAGGGACATGTTGTCTGGAAGGAAGCATATAACGATCTAGGCCACTAATGATATTATTGTCTTTGGGCCTAAGTCAACAAGATTTTAAAACATGTTACTATGGTGGGAGGGCTTCTTATTAATATAGCCAATATTCTCACTAAGTTTTTCTCTGCCTTACCGGAATTTGCGAAAACTCATTTAAACTTTGGCCTACATCAACAAAACTGATACATAAGTGACTCTAATAACATCTATATTACTAGTGATAGTGTCCACTTTAGGCATAGGCTCGCACAGTTTTAAAATACATTACTATGGTGTGAGAGGTCTGCTTATTTATATACGTAATTTCTCTTATGTTTTGTCGATGTAGGACCTTTTATCCTAGGAAGGGCGTCATATACATCCCCCTCTTGTATATGGACTAAAAGGGTTTGTACCCTATAATTAAAAGAACCAAGTTCTTGTATAGATATTAGTTAAGATCATCCACACACAATAATAGAAACAACATACGATGTGAGAAAAGGATCCTTGCTCAAGGGAGAAACAACCACAACATACAACTTGTAGGATTTCATCACCTTCACTACTTCAAATGAGCAATGTCAAGGTTACAACTTTGCAATACTTAACTCATTTCTCACTTCACATATGAACTTATCAAGAGTGATCAATTCTAACATTGCAAGAAGCCAAACTCACTCCTCACACAAATTCTCTCTCGACAGAAATCCTCACTTAGAAATATTTGTCACTCAACAATAATGTTAAATAGGACAATGTAACATTGGAAATAAAACCTAACTCTATATCCTCTTTTCTTCAACTTCGTGTTTTCCAAAATGCAGGTTGCCTTTGTTACTGGGTTCTACATTTTCAGATTGCAATTGCTATTCTAGGGTTCAGCATTTGCGGGTTTTAGCATTTACCTTATATATATATTCCTCCTAGAAGAGTCCTGATAGGAGACTCCTTTGCAACTAGTACCATTGGTTATTTATTCTCGTAGGAGTCTCGTTTCAACTCTGGATAAGATCTTCCTGTTAAATGAATTTATGCCCTTTATGCCTCATCACGTACTTTGCTTCACCTGGTGCGATGTTTTGAACCTAAATTCTATTTAGAATCATCAAAACTGCTGAAGTCTAGCATGGACTCAATATCCTCACTAGGTTTGTCTCACCACATGAGATTAACCAAGTCTTAGTACTGAAGTTTGCTCGCCATCTCGATGTTTTCCTACATTCAATTAAACTCCGGTCCATATCAACAAGATTGATACAAGAGTGACTTTGTAGCCTATAATAGCTCAGCACCATAGTGTTTAAGGAGGAGGATGAAATGATATCATTAATTATTGTTGCACAGCATTGAAGCTTGTGGAAAGATATACAGATTGTTAGCATACAAAGGATTTTCCTCAGGACTGAATTCCTTCAGTAAAGGACAATTTGGTGCACTAAGATTCTGTCTTTGTGGAGTCTGGAGATGGTTTGGACTAAAATATTCTATTTTTTTCATTCTTATCCTACATTTTTATCCTACATTTTTGAACCACATTTTTGCAAGAGGTTGTTTCCACTGCCCGAACCTGTGGCCTCGTTATCACATTGCAACTTTACCAACCATGTGAAAGCTTTCATTATGTTACAAAAACAAGTATATTTAGATTATATACACATAATAAAAATTATTATTATTCCTTTATAATGTTGCAGTACCTTCTTGATAACAAAAATCTGTATTGAGAAAGCAAAACGTCTATACATATGAAGTTAATGAAGTTAAAAGATATTCAAGTTGCTAGTTGGGAGTATTTATCATGCAACTAATGATCAATGCCAGTGGAACTTTCTATACACATAGATATTCACTGCTACTCTGATGTTACATATTATCCTTTATTTAAGTGTTGAACACTCCTTTCTTTATTTTTTTACAATCATAGTGTCTGAATTAGCTTGAACAAGCTAAGTATCGAGCTTTATCTATCATTGAAAAAGATATTTAATGGAATATTAATCAAAAGTACTTTGTATATCTTTTCAAGTATCTTAATTAGCTAATACTCTATTAATTTGAATGATAAGAATACTTTGCGATAAATTATTTGATGAAACGACAATTATCAAATTTTAGAATACATATTTTTGTCAAATATCGTATATTTCAACATAAACTAGAAAAGGCAATTTAAAAATGTTGCCCAAAAGATAAGTTTTAGCAACACTGATTCAAGTCATACAAACCTCCCAATAAATGAACAATTCTTTCAAAGATTTTCAGTCGCCACAATACAAACGATGTAGCCACTAAAATAGAAAATCCTCTAAATCTTATCCATGCCTATTATTTTTCATTTACTCATTTCCCATTTTAAAAACATTGGAGAATCAGAATTTCGAAATATTTTACAATAAAATAGAGTCAAATAAAACACATCTTTCAAAAAAAATACTAATCAAATTAAATACTTTACATTTACAACCTTTCCTTTTATATCTTTCATAAAAGAGAAAAGAAAGAAAAATGTTTAATCCCAATGTTAATCATCATCCCAAAAAAAATATTGGCCTTTGCCATTAAAATAAAACAAGGGCAAAATCTCACAAACATTAGTTATGGAGAAAAATAGATAAATACCATTAATATAAAATGAGTAGAATTTTACCATATCAACCTGATGAATGTTGCTTAATTCCTTTTGCATCTGAGAGTGAAAGGCCATTTAAGCTCCACAGTTGTTGACTGACAAACAAAGAAAAAAGGTCTAAAAAAGTATTATGCAGTGCACAACTTGTCTATTTTACCACTCTATCCTGATTAATTAGTATTTAGTATTAGATTTTGAAAATAAGTATTTAGTGCTAATTAAAATTAAGACAAAGAAAAAATGTAATTATTTTTTCTTGATATCGTAAA
>JAABOM020043171.1:0-16339 GCA_011800125.2 Solanum clarkiae | reverse complement strand
AAATATAATGTTTACCAATTTATTGTATTAATTTTAATTTTAAAAATAATATTTTATATTTTGTTGCAATTATTACATATTTCGTATTTTCTTTACGTAAAGATTATTATTTTTAAAATATTGTTTGTGTGCAAATTATAATTAGATGTCAATTTATTCAATTTTATCCCAATTGATTTAATTCTTAACATTTTTTATTAAATTCATTTCAATTTTAGTCGATTCCCTTGAAATTTATTTCAATTTTAGCCATATTTCTTAAATTTTCCTTCAATTCTAACATAATTGAGTCAATTTGTGGCCAAATTTTAAATTCCCAACCCAATTCTATTTAATTGATCCAAATGACTCATTGCTTGACCCAAAATCTGACCCATTCATCAAGAATTCATCTGAACCATCCGATTCAATTGATCTAACGGTCCAGATCAATTTCCCTTTTAATTCAACTTACACTACACCTCTAAAATCCAAGTGTTGACATCCAATTTTTACCCTCCACAATATGAATTACTTATTGAGTTTCTCAAATTTTTCAACGATTTAAAGTAATTCAATTATTTCATTTTGTTAATTTTAAGAAGCTCTTTAGTTGATTAATATTAAATTCATCTTGTAGCCAAATTAACTAATTGATTCAATTCGGTTATGTTTCAAATTTGCATTTAAAATGACCAATTTTTCAAGTCAATTTTTCATCCCCAATTAACCCATTTTCAGACCAATTTAGTCCACTCTTGGACTAAAAATCGGCCCACTTACTCAAATACCCAGCCCACTTCGTTTAATTTCCCCCAAATTTGATACATACATTACATATACTCCCAACATTGATCCCACGCGCCCCCAATCCCATTTCTTCTCTCCCTTTTTCCCTCATATGCGTACAACACACTCACCCCTTCTCTTCCTCACCTCCAGCGAGCAACTCAAACCCAATCGACCCCCAACGTTCACATTCCAGCACACTCGACAACCTTCAACAACTTTCCATCAACGTGTCCCTCTCTCACCTCAACATGTCCCTCTCTCATGCTACTCCTTCGTCCTTGTTTGAGAACCAGTCACCCACCTCATCTCCATTGTCTATCCTTTGAGATATTCCTTCAACAAATTTGGAAACCATTTTGAACATAAGGGGACCGAGAATTCGAATTTAAATTTTGGATTGATGAATCTACATTTCGCCCCTCGGATTTTCCCCCCTTTCTAACCTAAATTTCCTCTATAAATTCCCCCATTCCCCTCACTGTTAGGGGGATCGGTTCTTCACACTACTAAAAAAAACTTGTTAAAAGAGACCTAAAAAAGAGAAAAGAGACCTCAAAAGAGACCTCAATTGTTTAACAGATAATGTCCAGATAAGAATTATGATACAACCCAATGTTGAGTGTTGTGTGATTATCATCTTAATTTGATTTTTTCTCTTCTAGTTTTAATTTTTTCTTTAATTGTTGTGGCTTTATATCTCCAAAGTGTCAAGAATTGTTGTGGCTTTATGGCGTCGAACCAGCTATGGATTATTGATTTTTGGGGAGTTTAATGTTGTTTTCCCCTATTTTTATTATTTGAAAATTACTACATTTCATTCTCATTGTTACTATTAATTGGATGTGCCCTTGTAAATTCATTTTTGTTTGTTAATTCACTCTGCTTATTACTTGGATTTGCTAATAATAACAATTCAGAGGAAGAGGAAGGACTGGACTTGGAGAATGCTTCAAAAACAGAGAACTTGCCACCAAGTGTAACACCCCGTGAAATTACTAAAATGCTCCTAAACTTGGTCGTGTGCACAAGGTCTCTTCCCAAGCTCTGATGGAAAATCTGATACCGAATTTATGATCAGTGCGAAAAACTGAGTCGAAAAATGGTCTCAAATCGGCTTTAATACGAAAAATGCGAATTAATTTTTTCAAAGTGAGCTTAAAACAGTGATGTTTCCATGCCCCTTCCACGACGCGGAGAGGACACAGAATCACACTATAGTTTTTTTCCAAAATTTGACGAAAAATGAATTTCGCAAAAAAGTGTATTTTTGCGCTAGTGCGCGCATGGGAGAAACAGTTTTTTAATTTTAATTCGAGAAGGGAAATTTTGTCCTTCTCGTCATATTTTTGTATCCCGCACATGATTTTTGAAGTATAATTCGTACAAAAGGGTTTTTAAACTCAAAACTACTCTAAGTCCATTAATTTTATGCTAAGTCTAAGAGAGAAAAAGGAGAGCGAAGCAAGGGTTTCAGAGGGGAATTCAAGATTCTTCAAAGATTCGTCATTCCCAGGATGTAAAAGGTACCCAAAAGCATTGGATTGACCTCCCATGTGCCAAAATAGAGTTAGAATGACATAATTCATAACTAGAATCTTGATTTAGGAGTTTTTGAAAGTTTTCTTGAAAAGTTTCCTTCAAATTTTTGGATAATTGTTTAAATTCTTGTACACTATATTGAATGCATGTTTTCAATTCCTTAAAACTATACTATGAAGTGATGATCATCATGCTTACTTTTATTGTATATTTTCCTTTACTATGTGATTGTGACTGGATCCTTAAAGTTTCCTCTCTATAATGACTTGAATAATGACTTAGGGTATGTCTAGAGCCTTGAATGTCTGAGAATGATGTCTGACTGAGTCTGAGTCCTGAATTAAGTGTGTGGATAACTGTGATAGCTAAAATTATTGCTGATAAAGTTGAACGGGAAAAAAATCCCCTAATCGAATAGATAGTCTTGCCCATAGAGGTTGGGTGATAAGGGTTCTTGATAGGCTGACAGACTTATGAGCATATTGAGTCTTGGGAGGAGTATTAGAACCGAAATGGGTAGGAGTGTGTCCCACTCGCACCCATTAACTATGTGGCCAACATAGGAGAGGATTGGACCATGAAAGCGGATGTTTCCTTAATCCCAAAAGAGGACTTGATAGACTTTTGGATCCATTGACAGACTCGTCCTTTACCCCGGTAAGGTACTAGATGGATGTAGCAATGACATCTCTTTATTGTATCACTATCGGCTTAAAGGTAGTGGTTGTCGGTTATAGAAACTCCTAGATAGGTTTCATGATGATAGAACTCTGATGTGATGTGAAGGTTTGATGCTTGACTGCTAGTGAGGTGATAGAGTCTTGTCTCTTATATCTGAGGTGAGGCTGAGTGATTGATGAGTGTCAATTTTACTGTTTGCTTTTTCTTAGCCCATTTTATATATAGTATATTCCACGTACTAACGCTCCTCTGATGCTACATTATTTTATGATGCAGATTTGATAGACCGAGTACTTCAGCAGCCCGATCGTTGAGGTTCAGAGCTCTTCATTCCTGATAGTGGTGAGTCCTTCCCAACATTCAGAGGATATTTATTTTTATGATTGGATAGTCTTTTACTTAATAGTTGGTAGCCATGGCCTGTCATGGTACTGTTTTAGACGATAGTATAGAGGCTTCATAGACATAGACATAGATGTTGATGTCGAGGGTTCTTTTCCCTCATATATTTTTTCTTTATATTGAGATTTTCGTTATCTATTCTGTTTTCTTGTGGTAGACTAATGCTGATAGTATGAGCCCACTGATAGGATAGTATTTATATTCATTATATTATTTTTTTTCCGCTGATGAATTGACTGAATGATGGCAAAGAGACTGAGTGGTCTGCTTGGGGGCTAGCAATAGTCTTCGAGTGTCAGTCACATCTAGGGTACCCTCCCGGGGCGTGATAAACTTGGTATTAGAGCCCAGAGTTCGAATGTCCTAGGGAGTCTATGAAGTCGTGTCTAGTAGACTCTTGTTTATGGGTGTGTTGTGCACCACACTTCATAAGAAGGAGCCTATAGGACATTAGGAAGTGTTACCCTTCTTCTATGATCTGAAATCGTGCTATGAAGCTAACTTGTGAAATTCTGCTCTTAACTCGTGCATTACGCTTATAGAAAATGCTGCCTAAGAGAACAGCCGCCCAAAGAGATGCCACAGCGCCCGTCGCTGAGAACATCCAACCCGAGGTTCTGGTGCAGACTGAGACAAGAAGACGGGGATGCCCCACTAGGACTACTGAGGTCCCTCGGGCTCCCCTACTCAGCCCCATCCAGCTCCCACTACTAAGGCAGAATTCAGAGGAGCCATCACCATGCTGACTTAGTTGGTGGCCTCCCAGGGAAATAGCTATGGTTCTCAAGCTCCTAATTCTAGTTCACAGGAGCCTCAGCTGCAACTCGGCTCAGGGACTTTCTGAGAACGAACTCGCCAATATACAAGGGGTCAAGGGTGAAGCCTGACCCACAGAACTTTACTGATAAGATGTATAAGGTTCTAAGGGCCATGCATGCAGATGAGCTGGAAGGAGTTGAGCTTGCATCCTATCAACTAAAATACATGGCTAATGTATGGTACAATGAGCGGAAGGGGAGTAGGGGTGAGGATATGGAGCCTGTAATGTGGGATGAGTTCGAAGTCACCTTTCTTGATCACTTCTTTCCTCATGAGTTGAGGGATGCAAAGGTGAATGAGTTCATGAATCTGAAGCAAGGAAGAATGACTGTGAAAGAGTATAGCCTTAAGTTTATCAAACTGTCAAGGTATGCTCCTAAGATGGTGAAGGATATGAGGTAGAGGATAAGGAGGTTTGTGTCTGGCCTGGCTAGGCATGTGCAGAGAGAGTGCAAGGCAGCGTTGATGATTCCTAGTATGGATATCTCCAGACTTGTGGTGTATGCTCAGCAGACAAAGAAAGATAAGAGGAGGGATAGAAAAGAACACTTGAGTAGAAAGGCAAAGTTAGTAGGACATGAGCCTAGCCTGCAGATATAGAACAGAGGTGATAAATCCTATTTTCAGAAAAGATCATCACATCCGGCACCGTTTACAGCAAGTGTGCCCGTGCAACCAACCAGACATGATTAGAAATCTCAGAGTTTTCAAAGTTTCAGGACCTCGGGTGCTCGCTCTCAGGCTAGTTTGACCAAAGGTGTAAGGGGGAAGCCACATTGTAGCAAGTATGGTAAGCTTTATCTAGGATAGTGCCATGTTGGCAAGGATGGTGTTATGCCTGTGCTCAGGCTGGTCATTTCAGCTATGAGTGCCCGAAGAGGAGGCGAGGTGAGGGGAGAGGCAGAGCTCAGTCTTCAACAGTACCTCTAGCAGGTAATCAACAGAGGGGTGTTATTACTATGGGTACAGAAGGCGGGACAAACCACCTTTATGCTATGGGTAACTGTCGGGAGCAGGAGGCTGCAGCAAATGTTGTCATGGGTATGTTTCGTGTCTTTGCTTATGATTGTTATGCCTTGATTGATCTGGGTGCCACCTTATCTTTTGTAACTCCTTATATGGCTAGAAAGTTTGGAATTCTTCCTGAGTGTTTACTTGAGCCCTTTTCTGTCTCTATTCCTACTAGAGAGTTTACCTCAGCTGAGAGAGTTTATAAGGATTGTGTGGTGTCTATCTATCATAAAGACATATGAACTAATTTAGTAGAGTTGGAGATGGTCGATTTCGATGTGATAATGGGCATGGATTGGCTTCACGCATGTTACGCTTCTGTCGATTGTAGAACCCAAATGGTTAGGTTCCAATTTCCTAATGAGCCTATCTTAGAATGGAAAGGGAGTTCTGTTGCCCATAAGGGTAAATCATATCCTACCTTAGAGCTAAAAAGTTGGTATCTAAGGGTTGTATCTATCACCTCTACGAGTAAAGTCTGATGATGTTGAGTCTCCTACTCTTGAGTCAGTCCTGATAGTGAATGAGTTTCCCAAGGTCTTTCCTGATGATCTTCCTGGAGTCCCTCCTGATGGGGAGATTGACTTTGGGATCGATATTCTACCCGTGACCAAACCTATCTCAATTTCACCCTATAGAATGGCCCCCACAGAGTTGAAAGAATTGAAAGAGCAATTGAAAGACTTGTTAGAGAAAGGTTTCATACGTCCGAGTGTCTCACCTTGGGATGCTCCTGTCCTATTCGTTCGTAAGAAAGATAGGTCATTGAGGATGTGTTTAGACTACTGAGACTACTGACAGTTGAACAAGGTGACCATAAAGAATAAGTAATAAGTACCCTATTCCCAGAATAGATGATATCTTTGACCAACTTCAGGGTGCTACTTGTTTCTCCAAAATAGATCTTAGATCGGATTACCATCAGTTGAAGGTGAGGGAAAGTAACATTCCCAAGACAACCTTAAGGACACAGTATAACCATTTCGAGTTCTTGGTCATGTCCTTCGGGTTGACAAATGCAGTTGCAACTTTCATGGACTTGATGAACAGGGTATTCAGACCATATCTTGACATGTTCGTGATCATGTTTATTGATGACATCCTGGTGTATTTGAGGAATGAGGAGGAGCATGCAAATCACCTTAGAGTGGTTTTGCAAATACTTAAAGATCATGAGTTGTATGCAAAATTCTACTAGTATGAGTTTTGGCTCAAGTCAGTGGCTTTCTTAGGCCATATTATTTTGGGAGGTGGCATTCAGATGGATACCTAGAAGATTGAGGCGGTTAAGAACTGGCCAAGACCAACTTCTCCAACAAAAATAAGAAGTTTCTTGGGTTTGGTCGGGTACTACCGCAGATTTGTGGAGGGCTTCTCTTCTATTTTAGCCTTCTTCACAAATCTGACTCAGAAGAAGGCCAAGTTTCAATGGTTTGAGGCATGTGAGAAGAGCTTTCAGGAGTTGAAGATTAGATTGATTACAACACCAATGTTGACATTGCCAGATGGGACAAGTGACTTTGTGATATATTGTGATGCCAGAGTTGGATTGAGGTATGTGCTTATGCAGAGAAGGAAGGTGATAGCTCCAGATAATTTAAGATTTACGAGAAGAATTATCTTAATCATGATCTTGAGTTGGCAGCAGTAATGTTCGCACTTGAAATCTGGCATCACTATCTATATGGAGTGCATGTAGACGTGTTCACTAATCACAAGAGCTTGCAGTATGTGTTCAGTCAGAAAGAGCTCAACCTGTGGTAGAGGAGGTGGGTGGATTGCTCAAGGATTATGATATGAGCATCCTCTACAACCTAGGTTAGGCTAACTTTGTTGCTGATGCTCTTAGCAGGATGTCTATGGGTAGCACTGCCTATGTGGAAGAGGGGAAGAGAGAATTAGCCAAGGAAGTGCATAGATTGGCTCGATTGGGAGTACAATTTGAGGAGAACAATGAAGGCGGGGTTAATATTCAGAATGGTTCCGCTTCATCCTTAGTGTCTGAGGTGAAGGAAAAACAAGACCAAGACCCTATCTTACTCCAATTGGAAGAAGCAATTCACAAGCAAAAGGTGATGGTTTTCTCAAAAGGGGGAGATGGGGTATTGAGGTACCAAGGGAGATTGTGTGTACCTGATGTTGATGGTGTTCAAGACAGAATTATGGCCGAAGCTCATAGTAGGAGGTATTCCATTCATCCTGGCTCTACCAAGATGTACCATGACTTGAGGGAAATCTATTGGTGGAATGGAATGAAGAAAGACATTGCGGAGTTCGTTTCCAAGTGTCCCAATTGCCAACAGGTTAAGGTTGAACATCAGAAACCTTGTGGGTTAGCTCAAAGTTTCAAAATTTTGGAATGGAAATGGGAGGTGATCAACATAGACTTTATCACGGGTTTACCCCGATCAAGAAAGCAGCATGATTCAATTTGGGTTATCGTAGATAGGATGACTAAATTAGTCCACTTCTTGGTGGTGAAGATAACCTATACGGCTGAAGAGTATGTCCGACTTTACATTTGGGAGATTGTGAGGTTGCATGGGGTTCTCTTGCCAATCATTTCGGGCAAAGAAGCTCAATTCACCTCTCAATTTTGGAGATCGTTCCAGAAAGGATTGGGTACGAAGGTGAATTTGAGTATCGCTTTTCACCCTCAAACAGATGGGTAGGTAGAGTGCGCTATCCAGACCTTGGAGGATATGGTGAGGGCATGCGTAATTGATTTCAAAGGAAACTGGGATGATGACTTACCATTGATTGAGTTCACGTATAATAATAGCTATCCTGCCAGCATTCAGATGGCCCCGTATGAGGCATTATACGGGAGGAGGTGTATATCTTCCATTGATTGGTTTGAGGTGGGCAAAGCTGAGTTGATTGGGCCTGACCTCATACACCAGTCTATGGAGAAGGTGAAAGTCATCCGGGAACGGTTGAAGATAGCTCAGAGTCGCCAAAAGTCATACAGATGTGAGAAGAAGGGACTTGGAGTTCGAGGTAGATGATTGGGTGTACTTGAAAGTGTCACCCATGAAGGATGTCATGAGATTTGGTAAGAAGGGGAAGCTGAGTCCCCGTTACATTAGGCTATACCAGATTGTAAGAAGGATTGAGAAGATTGCCTACGAGTTAGACTTACCTTCCGAGCTAGATGGAGTTCACCCGGTGTTCCACATATCTATGTTAAGGAAGTGTTTGGGGGATCCATCCTTAGTGATTCCAGTGGAGAGTACGGGTGTGAAAGACAGCTTAGCATACGAAGAAGTTCCAGTCCAGATTTTTGACCGACAAGATCGTGAGCTGAGAAATAAGGAAATAGCCTACGTTAATGTCCTATGGAGGAATCAGTTTGTGAAGGAAGCTACGTGGGAACCTGAGGAGGCGATGAAACTCAAATACCAGCATCTATTCGTGCCAAGAGGTGATAATGTTGAAGGTAAATACTGCTATTCTCATAAAATTCCGCATATCCTTTCCCATTAAGTTGATGCCTTGATTTACTATATTCCCGAGATTAAGACAAAGATAGATAGATGACGGATAGTGAGAGGTCGAGTGTCCCCGAGTGAGGAATGAGATGAATTCTGAGGTGATTCGAGTCCCCATATGACCTTTACTCATCATTCGAGGACGAATGATTCCAAGGGGAGATGATATAACATCCCATGAAATTTCTAAAATGCCCCTAAACTTGGTCGTGCGCACAACATATCTTCGTATGATCTGATGGAAAATTCGAGACTGGATTTACGATCAGTGCAAAAAATTGAGTTGGAAAATGGTCTTGACTTGGCTTTAACGCGAAAAAAGGCAAACTAATTTTTCCAAAGTGAGCTTAATATAGTGAGGTTTCAGCGCCCCTTCAGCGACGCAGAGAGGACGCGGAACCACAAATTAATTTTTTTCAAAAATTTGACGGAGCGCACTAGTGCATGGGAGAAGTAGTTTTTTATTTTAATTCGGGAAGGGCAATTTTCCTTCACGACATATTTTTATATCCCCCACACAGTTTTTGAAGTATAATTCATACAAAAGGATTTTTAAACTCAAAATTACTCTAAGTCCATTAATTTTACGCTAAGTCTAAGAGAGAAAAAGGAGAGGGAAGCAAGGGTTTCAGAGGGGAATTCAAGATTCTTTAAAGATTCGTCATTCCCAGGATGTAAAAGGTACCCAAAAGCATGGGATTGACCTCCCATGTGCCAAAATAGAGTTAGGATGATAGAATTCATGACTAGAATCTTGATTTAAAAGCTCTTGAAAGTTTTCTTGAAAAGTCTCGTCCAACTTTTTGGATAATTGCTTTAATTCTTGTACACTATCTTGAATGCATGTTTTCAATTCCTTAAAGCTATAATTTCATACTATAAAGTGATGATCATCATGCTTACTTTTACTGTATATTTTCCTTTACTATGTGATTGTGACTGGATCCTTAAAATTTACTCTCTATAATGACTTGAAAAATGAAATTAGGGGATTGTCTAGAGCCTTGAATGTTTGAGAATGATGTCTGACTGAGTCTGAGTCCTGAATTGAGTGTGTGGATGATTGTGATAGCTGAAATTATTGATGATAGAGTTGAACAGGAAAAACATCCACTTAGATAGGATAGATAGTCTTGCCCGTAGAGGTTGGGCTATGAGGGTTCTTGATTGACTGACAGACTTATGAGAATATTGAGTCTTGGGAGGAGTATTAGCACCAAAATGCGTAGGAGTATGTCCCACCTGAACCCATTAACTACGTGGCTAGCATAGGAGAGGATTGGACCATGAAAGCGAATGTTTCCTTAGTCCCAAAAGAGGACTTGACAGACTTTTGGATCTATTGACAGACTCATCCTTTACCCTGGCAAGGTACTGGATGGATGTGGCAATAACATCTCTTTGTTGTATAGCTATCATCTCATAGGTAGTGGTTATCAGTTATAAAAACTCCCAGATAGGTTTCATGATGATATAACTCCAATGTGATGTGAAGGTTTGATACTTGACTGCTAGTGAGGTGATAGAGTCTTGTCTCTTATATCTGAGGTAAGGCTGAGTGATTAATGAGTGTCAATTTTACTGTTTCCTTTTTCTTAGCCCGTTTTACATATAGTACATTCTACGTACTAACGCCCCTCTGGCACTGCATCATTTTATGATGCAGATTCGATAGACCGAGTACTTCAACAGTCCGATCATTGAGGTTCAGAGCTCTTCATTCCTTACTGTGGTGAGTCCTCCCCAGCATTCAGAAGATATTTATTTTTATGATTGGATAGTTTTTTACTTAATAGTTAGTAGCCATGTCCTGTCCTGGCACCATCTTAGACGATAGTATAGAGGCTTCATAGACATAGATATTGATCTTGATGTCGAGGGTTCCTTTTCCTCATACATCTTTTTGTTATATTGAGATTTTCTTTATCTATTCTGTTTTCTTGTGGTAGACTGATGTTGATAGTATGAGCCCACTGATAGGATAATATTTATATTCATTATATCATTTCTTTTGCGCTGATGAATTGACTGAACAATGGCAAAGAGACTGAGTGGTCCACTTGGGGGCTAGCAACAGTCTTCGAGTGCCATTCACATCTAGGATACCCTCTTGAGGTGTGACACCAAGAGTTACATCAAGGCTTAAGGATAAGAAAGGAACTCCTTTCGCTCCTCTACAGGTTCAAACAAGGAGTAAGAGGAGAACTACTGATAGTTCTCAATGATTAGTTCAACATTATTCTGGAATATAAGTTCAGTTAATACTCAAAATGCCTTTAAGAGATTAACTTATCTTAATAGAAGGAATAAATATGCGTTCATTGATATAATAGAACCTTTTCAACAGCCATTAGAGATAAAAATATTTAGAATTTCGCTGTGATTTGATCATGCCGTGGTAAATAGGTTAGGAAAAATTTGGATTTTTTAGAGGCAAGATTTGGTGGGATCTGTGGTTCTGGACTCTTTTCAATAGCTTACAATGTATTTTCGAATTGGAGACATGAACCTATTCATTACATCAGTTTATGCTAGATGTGATACATTGAAAAGATTGGAATTGTGAGAGGAGTTAGTGGAGGTAGATGCCCAAGATAACCCTTGGTTGGTAGGTGGTGACTTTAATGTTATTCTGCATGAGGAGGAGAAATTGGGTGGTCTTCCATTCACACAAATGGAAGCTATGGATTTTGCTCATGGTATTAATGTTTGTTGGTTGGAGGAAATTAAATTGTCTGGTAGTATATACACGTGGTGGAATGGTAGAGTTGAGGAGGATTGTATCTTCAAGTGGTTGAACAGAATTCTAGGTAATACAGCTTTCCTGGAATTATTCCCAATGTATGAATCTCATCATTTGTCTAGACAGGGGTCAGATCATGCTCATATTCAACTGTTGTGCAATACAGAGAGGGTGCCTATTGTGAAACCTTTTAGGTTTCTTAATTTTTGGTGTAATCACAACTCTTCTTTGGACCTAGTTTAGAAGAATTGGCAAGATGATTGCCTAGGGAATCCATTTATGATGTTGCATGCCAAATTAAATAGGGTCAAGAAAGCTTTGAGAAGTTGGAGTAAGGAAACGTTTAGTAATATCTTTACTCAGAAAGAAACTTTGGACGATATTATTAAGGAAAAGGAGGAGGTTGCTTTGGAAATTGATCCATCACTGAAGAACATGACTAAGCTAAAGACAACAGAGGCAGAGTTGAGAAGATTTGTTAAATTAGGGGAGGAATTCTGAAAGCAGAAAGCAGGGATGAGATGGTTCAATCAAGGGGCTAGAAATACCAAGTTCT
Organism: Solanum clarkiae; assembly: GCA_011800125.2. Taxonomy (NCBI): domain Eukaryota; kingdom Viridiplantae; phylum Streptophyta; class Magnoliopsida; order Solanales; family Solanaceae; genus Solanum; species Solanum clarkiae. The sequence continues at coordinate 4,326 of JAABOM020043171.1, read as the reverse complement.
TTCACTCGTACGTTAAGGGGAAGAGGGGGAAACTATACGTACATGAAATTCATGATGAGATGGGTGAAGTTCTTAAAGATAACTCAGAGATTGGGAATGCAACAGTATCATTTTTTGGTCAACAGTTCCAGTTATAGGTTCAGAGTCAAACTATGACATGCTGGAATTAATACCGAGAATGATAATAGAAGAGGAGAATGATTCACTGGTTAGACTTCCAGAGAAGAATAAGGTGAAGAAGGTAGTTTATCACCTTAGTGGGGATAGTGTGGCTGCACCAGATGGATTCTCAGGGTTGTTCTTTCAAAAATATTGGAACATTGTTGGGGATGATGTAACTTTGGCTGTTAAAGCATTCTTTTGTGGTCATGAGCTACCCAGGTATGTCACACATACTAATCTTATTTTGATTCCCAAAAAGGATTTACTTAGATCTTTTTCAGATTTTAGGCCCATAAGTTTGAGTCGCTTCATCAACAAGATAATATCAAGGGTATTACATGAAAGAATTGATGAAGTAATACCCAAGATGATATCTCCTAACCAGTCTGACTTTGTTAAGGGGAGAAGTATTATTGAAAATGTTTTACTATACCAGGAAATTATTAAGGAAATCAATAGGAGAAAGAAGCATGTTAATGTGGTGGTCAAGCTAGATATGGCCAAGGCAGATGATAGAGTTTCATGGATATTCTTCACTAAGGTTCTTAGAAGATTTGGTTTCTCGGAAGTTGTTATTAATATGGTGTGGAAATTGATTTCTAACAATTGGTATACTATTCTGATGAATAGACAGCCCTATGGATTCTTTCAATCTTCAAGAGGACTTAAACAGGGGGATCCATTGTCCCCTGCTCTCTTCATTATTGCACCAGAAGTTCTTTCTAGGGGTATCAATCAGTTATACAGAGATGACAATTTTATTAGGTATGGTATGCCAAAATGGAGTCCGGAGATCAATCATCTTTCATATGCTAATGATACTATTCTTTTCTGCTCAGGAGAAAGAAACTCTGTCATCAAAATGATGAAGGTGTTGAAAAATTATGAGGATACATCAGGCCAATTGATCAATAAGTCAAAGAGTTGTTTTTACATGAAAACACCCCTTTGATTTATAGCATAAGATTGAGAAAACTTACAGGGATTAGACAAGGGGAGTTCCCATTCACTTATTTGGACTGCCCTGTCTTTTATGGAAGAAAGAGGAATATTTATTTTGATGAGTTAATGATGAAAAATTCTAAAAGAATTCTAGCATGGCAAAATAAGTTTCTCTCTTTTGATGGGAAACTGATATTGGTGAGACATATGCTGCAATCCCTACCAATATACTTGCTTTCTGCAATGACTCCTACCAAAACAGTTATTAGAAGGATGCATATGGCTTTTGCCAAATTCTTTTGGGGGAAATTCTGGTAGTGAGAAAAGAAGACATTGGGCTACGTGAGATCATTTGTGCTATCATATTGATGAAGGGGGAGGGGGTTAGGTATAAGATCTTTATTTGATCTTAACAAGGCTACTATGGCCAAACTATGGTGAAAGTTCAGGACTAATATAGGGTCTTTAGGGGCTGTATACATAGGAAATAAATATTGTAAAAAAGCTCCATCCACTGATAGCTCAAGGAATAGGGGCTTCTCATATTTGGAAGAGTATGTTGGAGATAAGGGATGAGGTGGAACCATACATATTGTGGAAATTGAAGGCTGGAAATAGCAGTTTCTGGTTTGACAATTGGACTAAGGCTGGTCCTTTGTATTTTACAGAGAAAATGCTAGAGAAGAAGAAATTGAAGTCACAGTCTTCATAGAAAGGGGGAGATGGAATGTACAACAGTTGCATAATGTGATTTCTTGTGACATGTTTGGCAGTGTAATCAAAGAAATTCAACCTGAGGTGGGGGTGTAAATGATGTATCTTGGTGGAATGGAAATCCTAATGGGAAATTCTCAGCAACTTCTGTATATCAAATTTTGAGGAGGAAAATCAGAAGTGGGAGTGGTATAAGAAGTTGTGGGTAGATACCTACCATATAAAATCAGTTTCTTCTTGTGGAGATTACTGAAGAGGAAGATCCCTACTGATGATGTCTTGAGAGCTATGGACATACTTATAGTATCAAAATGTTGGTGTTGTGATGAGGGAGTAGGGGAGAATGTGAACCATCTTTTTCTAACATCTTCCACTGCCCAAAAGTTGTGGAAGTTTTATTGTTAATTGTGTAGGTTTCACCCTGGAGGACACCCTGGTAGGAAGCACAATTATTAAGTGGTGGAGATTCGCATCAAAACTGAAAGAAATACATGTTCTATATGTTGTCCCGGCATTTATAGTGTGGGAAATCTGGAAAATGAGGAATTCATCAAGACATGGGAAGAAGTTGTCAGTTGGAGTGGTCCAACAGAGATGTTTGGACACATTGAAGAAACTATTAAATATCTCATATCCAGAATATAACAAGTTCCTAGACTACTGGGCAGGATGTTTTGATCTACTTCAAAGTTACAGACTTTATTTGTCTTATATCTTGGTTAACTGGAAGGAACCTAGATTGGGAATGGTTAAATGCAATTCGGATGGAGCATGTAGATGTAATCCAGGCAATAGCACTTATGGTTTCTGTTATAGAAATTGTACAGGGACCTAATATAGCTGAAGCTGGGCCACTAGGAGTTACTACCAACATAATTGTAGAAGTTATAGCAATTAAGGAGGCAGTTTCATTTGGAATATCACAAAGATATTTCAACTTCATGGTTGAAACTGACTCGCTAAGCGCATGTAAGATTATCAGAAAAGAGTGGAGAGTACCATGGGAAATCATTCACATAATTGAAGATATATGGAAAATGTTGACGCTGAGGGAAGTACAAGGCATACAAATAAAATACATATAGAGAGAAGCAAATCAACTAGCAGATAACATTGCCAATATTGCATTTCTATCAATAGCAAACAATATTTATGGAGATTCGGGGCGTTGCCAAGCTCATCTAGAAGAATTGTTAATTTAGATAAGCAACATACCCCAAACATCATAATCAGACACAAAAAGGGACCAGCAAGAGGAATCGGGGCTAGGGATAGCAGATAACAGTATTCACAAGCATTTTTGCAAAATTGAAGATGAGTGCTACAATTGTAATTAGAAATAACATATGCTATTGCAGACATCAAGAAAGGATTCAACAATGTCAAAAGAGAGTACTTAGAACCAGCCTTCAATTGAGCAGAATAATTCCAGCAGAGTTTCTAAGTGACTTCATTGCAATTCTTCTCTTGGCACTGCAGATGAAGCAACATAAGAAATGGGAAAATCGGGAAAAGGCATACTTGGATGGGTCAACACATGAGTGGAAGATGAAAAGCATAGAAAGGAGGATGATGCGTTTGGTAGCTGAACAACCATAACAAGGACGGTCATGTTTTATGGTCACCACCCACAACACATCGAAGAAGAAGCTCAAGGAAGGACATCGACATTACACTTGCGGCGTAAATGGTGGAAACAGAATATCTAGATTAGGAAACTTGCACACTTTCTTAGTTATAGGATTTTACTCTTTCTGAAACTTGCACACTTTCTTAGTTATAGGATTTTACTCTTTCTCTTATTTTGGGCAGGATCATACTTATTGGTTTCAGATTGTAGGCTCGTTGAGCCCATTTTCTTAATGAATTATTAATAAAAATGGCCTTGATGCAAATTAGAAAAAAAAAAAACACTTGCAACTTGTCATCCTTAATATAAGAAATTTCACCTTCTGAGTTCACTATTTGTTTCTTTCTCAAGTTGTCATCCTTTTGAGTTCATTATATTTTTAACAAGTAATCATATATACTTGGATTCCATATCCTGTTAAAGCAAGCAAGATTTTCATTACTAACAACAAAAAATTTATAAATTTTGTTAAGTTTTTCTTGTGCCAAATTCAAATATTTATCTTTTTGGGAAGACAAATTTTGAGTGGCTCAAGATGGATCTTGGGAAGATAAATTTTGAGTGCTTCGAGGTGGCTTTATTTGCATTTCTTATTTGATGAGTTTAATAAGTTTTTGTCGATTTGATTTATTTATTTACTTTATTATAATTAATAATTAGTCAATATTTACATTAAAAAAAGTAACAACCCTTCGAAAAGACTATAATCCTTCTCACAACTCGTCAAAAAAATCATAACTCCTTGAAAGGCTCACAACGTTGACTAATTTAGAGGGGCTAATTGAGCTTGGATGTGACTAGCTGTTACACCCCGTGAATAAATAATTATGGTAAATTGAGGTGTTGGAAAATTTTTGAAAAAAAATTTCAAAAGATCA
>JAABOM020043150.1:0-16341 GCA_011800125.2 Solanum clarkiae | reverse complement strand
AAGAAGAAGAAGAAGAAGAAGAAGAAGAAGAAGAACAACAACAATAACAATAATAATAACAACAACAACAACTACAACAACAACAACAACAACAACAAAAACAACAATAACAATAACAACAACAACAACAACAACAACAACAATAATAATAATAATAAAGGTTAAGATTAACATGAAACAACTTGTATTTGGGGAATTTAATTAAGTTAAACTATGCAAATAAATGTTAGTATTCAACACATACAAAAGATATATGCAAAATGAAGTAAAAGAAAAATATGAGTTTTTGGGATGTTGGCCATTTATCCAAAGGGCTACTGCACATTTCTTGGGTCTTTGATCTAATTCAAATTCTGATATACACTAGTCGTATATCAGTGTATATAGAATATATATGACTCGTTCCCCATCCTCCAATGACTTAAAGAAGACACGAAATGCAAGGATGGAGTCTGAAATGAGCTCAGATCATTCCTCATGCAAACAAATAAAGATAAAAATTAGTATGTGATATAGATGAACCCAAATAAATATTAAAAATCATCAAAATGAAATAGTTTTAAGTATAATCAACTCTGGAAGGTAAAATCATTGAGTTTGAAATAAACTATAATATCAACCTTGCTAGATGCCACACAAGCAAACAATTTTATATCAATTTTGCTATACAATTTTACTACTTTACTACTATTTCAAAGAAGATAAATTAACTATTATTTCAATAAATGGGTTCTTGAAATAATGCAAAAAAGACAAATTTTACCACTAAAGAAAACAACTTTACTCCAATTTTAACAAATGAGTTCCTTGACTATACTTAAAGTAAAATAACTTTTAGCACTTTTCAGGCATAAGAAAACTACGAGAAAAAAACATTCTAAACATCAAAGAAGCTTGAAATTAGCTAAGAAAACCATAAACATTGTACAAGAAACATGAAATCAACATCAACTCCTAATTCAAAATAACATCACAACTCGACTTTGGGAATGTCTTAACGACATATACAATGACAACATGGCATCGATTTAAGAAAAACATCGATATTCAAAACATATATGAGAAGATTTAAGCAGAACATCGATATTCATCTCACAACTATGCAAACGTATTTGAATAGATGAAAAAAATGGAATTAAGGCAATTACCTTTTCTGGAGCAAGAACTGGAACAATGACGAGCTAAAAGACTTTCCACCGACCAAAAGATCATTTATGTATTCCCTGTGAACTTGAAAATGAACCTCTAGCCTTGAAATCGAATGAGTTCCTAGACAAAGCTCGACTCTTCAAAAATAGAAATTGAGTGTGTTTTTGGAGATCCAGATTATTTTTAAACAAGAAACCTTGTGTCCTCCTCTTTCCACAGTAGGGAAAATAGAGTATTTATAAAAAAATATTGGAGAAAACTTCGATCATTTCAAAATTCAAAACCAAAGAAATTGTGACGTTAGAGGATGATTTTGAACGTTAGGGATTCTTTTTTTTTTTGTTGGCTATTGTTGGTTTTTTTGAAAGATGATTTTGAAATGAGGAAGAGGGAGAAAAACATATGTCTGTATGTCTTCTTTAAAAAAAAAGAATATTTTGAGTGTGTATGGGTGAGATATGGTGTGGAAAGGAGATAAAGTAAAAGAAAAACTTTGAGTGGAAAAAGGAAAAGGGTAGGGGAAAGGGGGAACATGACCACATGGGGGTGGTTAGGGGAATTTTGAATGCGTGATAAATTAAATTAGATCAATTAACGACATTCTATCAAAGTGAAATAATTAATTTTAAAGTAATTTATAATTAAATCAAGATAATTAACAAGAAAATAAAATCTTTTTTAGGATAATTTTTTAATAAGTATAACTCTAAAATAACTTAAAATATATGTTTTTCCGAAGATAATTATTTTGCATTGTTAAAAGTTGAAGAATCTCAATAATTAATTCATATTGTGAAGGGTAAAAATTGGGTGTCAACAATAAGTACAACATTTGTTCCAACAACACCTCTAATCATAGGTTGGAGCGGGGGCCAAGACACTTTTCGAGCTCACCCTCACAGTACTAAGAGTTCAACATAAAGAGAAAAACAAGTGACAAGAGTAAGATAGCTAATGTTCTCAAACTTGAGGACTCACCAAAGCTTTTCTTCCAAAATTCCAAGACTAGCCATATAGAGGATGATCAAGAGGTGCTCCGATTCCTACATGGTAATATCAAGTAGGCATAGAGTATGCGTTAGTATGTTTAAATGTACTAAATATGTAAGATGCAATGCAATAAGACATAGGTAACTTAGTCAAAATACATAAACATAAGCAACGGGTAAGTATAATAACAATATGACATGCACGATCAATGCTTGAAGTTAAACATGCTTGTAAAACGTATAACTTGAGAATATAGATTATAAGTGTAGGAAGGGACCATACTCATAGACCAAGCAAACTATTACTTGGAATCCAAGGTGTATCACCCCCTTGGAAGGTGATTGAGGTATCTAACCCTCAACATGGTAGATGGACATGTTAGCACCCATCATAGTGGTCAAGGTATATATCCCATAACATGGTACATGGGCATAGCACCCCCATCATAGTGGTCAAGGTATATACCGCTCAACATGGTAGATGGGCATAACACACCCCATCATAGTGATTGAGGTATATACCCCTCAACATGGTAGATGAACATAGCACCCCCATTATAATGGTCAAGGTATATACCCCTCAACTTGGTAGATGGGCATAGCATCCCCCATCATACTCAACATGGTAGATCGGCATAGCACCCTCCGTCATAGTGGTTGAGGCATGTCACCTCCTCAACAAGGTGTGTTCAACTTGCAAGACTATAGATACATTTCATGAATTCAATACATACATATAATCCATTCATCATCATAGAGTCACTTATCTTTTAAAACATGTCATAGACCATCAATAACCCAAGAATTCATGTCAAGATATTCTATCAAATACTTGGCAGGTGTGTAATGCTAGTTCAAAATCATGCAATTCAAGAGTGAAATCATGTGAGAAAACTCAATGTAAATCAACCCACCAACACGTAATAAAACACTCATACAAGATACCTTGAAATCCCTCATCAAACCTCATAATAGATTATATTTTCATGACTCAAAATATGCATAGTCACAATAGACAAACCATCTCATATTATAAGCTTGAAATAGGTAGACATATGTTTCCAATCATCATTTCATAAAACTCCAATATAATTTGTAATCATAACTTATTATAAATATTACCCATATGTAATGCAATTCAAAAAAATGTTATGTTCATTAAAAGGAAGGTTGGGGCACCAGGGGTGGGAGAACCCAATGGTTGAAACTCATATACCTTAAATTTGGGGATTCCATTGATGTAGATTTGAATGAGAACTTGAAGCTTGAATGCGGTTCATGAGATCTGGAATTAAGCTTGGGAAACTTGAATGTGGATGAAATATTTAGTTAAGTGTTAGAGAGGGTTTTGAGAGTGTCTTGAGTAATATAGAGTTGAAAAATGGCTAAGTATATATTTTTTTATGCATACGTGGGCATGGGGGAAAGACCCCAATGCCTTAGGTCGAAATATAAGAAAATAAGAAAGTCACGACACTGTTCCCCGACAGGTCTGCATCTTGGAGCCATCGTGGACAACTTCTGTCCCCGAAAATTTTGCGAAAATTATTTTTTTCTATGGGTCCTCTAAAATTGGGATTATACCCCATTTCCCACTCAATCCTCCCCCTCCCCGCGATCAATAATATGAAGTTGGATTTTTGAAATCATACACGAATTTTGAGATACATGAAAATTATAATTATAGGCATTTTCGAGGCACCTTTTCGAGGCATTTCAATATATCTCCCTTGGAAACATTCGCCCCTGAGTGTCAAAGAAACACACATAAGAGAGGTAACCAAGATGATTTCTGCCTAACATGAACACAACAAATGCACTTAAACATCATTTTCGAAAATCTGAACATGAATGTAAAAAATCATCATAAACTTGTCAACATAAATATGAATGCATGCAAATGACATAAGGGCTGAAATTTAAGACTTTAAATCACATAAGGAAAGTTAAATTAGTACCTTAGGCTTGAGTAGAATGGAAGAGATATGGATGTCGCTTTCTCATGCCTGCCTCGGCCTCCCATATGGCACTTTCAACTTGCTGATTTCTCCAAAGAACCTTCACGGAAGATATCCTTGTTTCTCAACCTGTTCACTTGTCTATCCAAGATTTATACCAAAACCTATTCATAAGTAAAATTATCTTCCACCATACCCATAACGTCCAAAGGTACAATAGCACTTGGGTCACCTACACACTTTCTCAACGTAGTACATGAAAGACCGGATGGACCATATTTATTTCAATGGGCAACTCCAACTCATAGGCCACCTTACCAATCCTCCTCGGCACTCTATAAGGACCCACAAACCTTGGGCTCAATTTACCCTTCTTGCAAATCAGACTACACCCTTCATGGGTGAGACGTTCAAATAAACCCAATCACCAACCCTAAGTTCAAGATCTCTTCTCCTCACATCGAAATATGACTTTTGTCAACTTTGGGCTGTTTTCAATCTCTTCCTAATCAACCTCACCTTCTCCAAGGCTTCCATGACCAAATACGGACCCAACAAGGCCATCTGCCCTACCTTAAATCATCCAACTAGTGATCTACAACACCTACCGTAAAAAGCTTTAAAAGGAGCCATACTGATGCTTGAATGATGATTATTATTGTAATCAAACTCAATGAGTGGAAGATATTCATCCCAACTATCCTTAAATTACAAAACATAAGCTCCAAGTATATCCTCAAGAGTTTGGATAGTTCTTTCAGCTTGGCTTATTACGCCCTAAGCACCCTGCACATAACTGACACTCAAAGCCGTTGCTGGTCCCAAGCGAACCACTTGGCCTGTCTACTTACTCAGTGGAAGACTTAAATAATCGTTGAAAAGCTTTAAATAAAAAGTATAAAGCTACTAAACTATCTGAATAAACCGAAAAGGAAAATAGTTCAACAGTTAAATCAATCAAACCAAAAGTGAAGTATCTGATACGTAGTCTATGGAACCTCTATTAAAATAGTCTGAAAGGACTATTAGGACAGGCTCCAAGTAGCCATAACTGAAATAAATGCTGAAAGAAACATAAATAACTTTAAGAGCATTTCACTGAGAAGAGGCCTCACCGAAGTCTGGATGATGTCTCATCCTTAACGAAGTGGTTATTGAGGAGCTCTATCACCTGCTTTCGCATCATAAAATGATGGGGGTCCTAAGGACGTCAGTACGTGGAATGTACATTATGTATGGTATGTAATATGGTCAAAATAGGAACTCAGGGTGATGTAACATTTCAAAGTACGTAGTCATATCTCAAAATAGAATAACAAAAGTAATAATTACTCTGTATGCTGAAAATAAATATGTTGGAAGAAAACATTCTAAAAATCTGTATAAAATATAAATTTCTTTAACTTGGGGAGTTTCTCTAAATGAAAACCACTACTATGAGCTTAGTGATAATACAACATCTTGCCCATGCTACCAGAGCCGTCCTACACTTTGCCGGGGTAGGGGACGAAGTGGATCCATCCCAAAACTAAGTCATCTCAGTGGCAAGTGAGGAGTTGTACCTAGGTACAATGCTATCGTAAGTTGGCTACGTAGTTTATGAGTTCAAGTTATTAATTCTACTCTCACTTATATCGATGCTCAATACTGCTTCCAAAAATACTTGTATATAGCTCATATCCTTAAGAAATAATTTCTTGATATATCTTTGCTCTTTCGGAAACTTAGCCCAACTCAACTAACTTTCTTATCTGTCCTCATTAGCTTGTCTGCAACTAATATCTTTTCAAGTACTTCAAGACATACTGGGTTACTCAGCTAAAGTGCAAAAGAAATTTCAAAATACTTCTTTACTTGATTCAAACTATACATATGCTAGCTTTTCTTTTCTTGAAATAGATGCAAGATCTCAATAATATATCAATAACAATAAATCTTGTTCAATAGTGTAACTTCTTGCTAAAATCAGTAAAAGACATGATTCTATATCAAAAAGGATGCATAAACCAACATTTCGATGGAATTAGCTAATACAGGAGGAAAAATATTGATTTCACAGTATAACCAGAAGCTTGAATGGAATTTGGGTGTTTGAGATACTAGAATAATAATATAAATACTTTTGGAGGGCCTTACATACCCAAGGAAATTCTTGGAAGAATTTGAGAGATTCTTGAAAGCCCTAATTGAGTTCTTGATCCTAGGCTTGAGTTTGCTTAAACTTACTTTAATGGTAATGAAGAACACTGTATTTTTATGAGTTAGTCGGGTAAAAACTGACTACTTAAGGTCTAAGGAGGGTGGGAAAGGTCGAAACTATCCCTCCTTACTTGAAGAAAAAGTTGCTGCAAAACACAATATGTCTACATCGCACCAGGGGTGTAGACATGTGTAATTTACTTCATACAGCATGTTTGCGTCGCTCCAGGGGCGCAGACATGTGTACTTCACTTTGTTTCACAAAATTCTTCTCCTGTTGAAAGTAGCCAAAAAAAAAAGTTTGGTTTTGCGTCCCTGGTGCATCGCACCATGGGCGTGGAAATATCACTATCCGAAAAATTAGCGAAAAATATAATTCACCTCGGTTGCTCTAAAATCAAGTTGAGATCATTTTCTCACTCAATTTTTCATGTTGATCGCAAATACGATTTGGATTTGCAAATATAGCATGGGAAGATGCATTATGCGCCTGGTTAATTATAGAGGTATTTTGGTCTTTTCACTGGGTGTCATAATATCTTTCCCTTGGGATTATTCTTACTTGAATGATACCGAGATGAACAAAAGTTAGCTGAAATCACAAAATCACCGAACTTAACGAACATAAATATTCGAGATAAATTATGAAAACTTACCTTCAAGGTCCTCAATTGGCCAATGAACAAGTATGGATACTTGGCCTTCATATCTCCCTCTGCTTCCCATATAGCTTCTTCAATGAATTGATTCCTCCATAAAACCTTTACTGAAGCAATCTCCTTGGTCCTCAACATACGAACTTACCAGTCTAGTATCTGCACCGGGATCTCTTCATAAGACAAATTATTTTTAATTCCCACACTTTCAACATGAACAACTAGAGAGGGATCTCCCAAGCATTTCTTAAGCATGGAAAAAGGGAACACTGGGTATATAACACTTAATTCTACTGGTAGCTCTACCTCTTAAGCAACACTACCAACTCTTCTCAGAATCTGGTAAGGGCCAATATATCATGGATTGAGTTTCCCTTTTTTCCCGAATCTTATAACTCCTTTCATTGGTGATACCTTCAGGTATACCTAATCACCTACTTCAAATTCCAAATCTCTCCTCCTAACATTAGTGTATGACTTTTGCTGACTCTGGGCTATCTTTAGCCTTTCTTGGATAACCTTTACCTTCTCCATAGCCTGGTGGACTAGATCAGGTCCTGTCAATCCAGCCTCACCAACTTCAATCCACACATTGGGTGATCTACACCTTCTCCCATAAAAGGCCTCATATGATACCATCTGTATGCTAGCATGGAAGCTGTTATTATAGGAAAACTCAATCAAGGGTAAGTGATCATCCCAATTACCTTTAAAGTTTATCACGCATGCCCTCAATATATCCTCAAGGGTCTGTACAATTTGCTCTGCTTTCCCGTCTGTCTGCGGATGAAATGTTGTACTAAGATTCACCTTCGTACCAAGCTCCTTCTGAAAGGACTTCCAAAACTGTGTTGTGAACTGAGATCCCCATTTATAATAATGGATATCGGGACCCTGTGCAGCCTAAAAATCTCCTTAAGATAAAGTCTGGCATAGTTCTCAGCTGTATCTGTCGTCTTGACTAGTAAAAAGTGAGCTGACTTGGTTATTCTATCTACTATAACCCATATTGAATCATGCTGTCTACGGGATCGAGGTAAACCTATTATAAAGTCCATGTTAATCATCTCCCACTTCCACTCTAGAATTTCAATGTTTTGGGCTACACCACAAGGCCTTTTGTGCTCTACCTTAACTTGCAGGCAATTCGAGCACCTCGACATGAACTCTGCAATGTCCTTCTTCATGCCATCCCACCAATACACTTCGTGCAAATCTCTATACATGTTTGTTGCCCTAGGATGAATAGAGTATATGGATTTATGAGCTTCAACCAATATCCTGTCTCTAAGATCGTCAACCCTTGGCACACACAACCTGCCTTGGTACCTCAAAACACCATCTCGCCCTTTAACAAACACTAATACGTTCTGGTTCTGAACATCACATTTTAGCTGGAGGAGGAAAGGATCCCCATCTTGCTTTTCTTTCACCTCCACTACTAAGGATGATTCAGCCCCATTTCTGATTATGGCACCACCTTCATCAGAATCTTCAATCTGCAACCCCAAACGGGCTAGTTTGTGCACCTATTTAGCTAATTCTTTCTTTTCATCTCCTATGTGACTGGTGCTCCCCATGGTCGACCAGCTAAGAGCATCAACAACTATATTAGCTTTACCTGGGTGGTAGAGAGTGCTCATGTCATAATCTTTCAGCAGCTCCAACCACCTTCTCTGCCTCAAATTCAACTCATTTTGGATGAATACATACTACAAACTCTTGTGATCCGTGAATACATCCACATGTCACCACAAAGATAGTGTCTCCAGATTTTTAGAGCAAACACAACAGCAGCCAGCTCAAGATCATGAGTTGGGTAGTTCTTCTTATGGGTCTTAAGCTGTCTGGAGGCATATGCTATCACCTTCCTTCTCTGCATCATACTCATCCCAACCCCACTTTGGAAGCATCACAATATACCAGAAGGTCATCAGTTCCCTCAGGTAGGGATAAAACCGGGGCTGTGGTCAGCCTAGTTTTCAACTCCTGAAAACTCTTCTTACAAGTTTCTGACCATACAAACTTAACCTTCTTCTGAGTCATCTTAGTCAAAGGAGCTGAGATCAATCCCTCTACAAACCGTCTGTAGTACCTTGCCAAGCCCAAGAAACTCCTTATCTCTATTGGAGTTGTGGGCTTTGGCTAATTCTTCACTGCCTCAATTCCCCATACATAATGTACTCTAGAAATGCCACAGATGCCAACCAAAACCCGCACTTGGAGAATTTTGCATAAAGCTACAGATCCTTAAGGGTCCGCAGGATAATTCTGAGATATCCAGTATGCTCCTCCTTTTTATGAGAATAGATCAAGATGTCATCTATGAACACAATAATGAACATATCTAGATACGACCTCAACACCCTATTCATAAGATGCATGAATGCTGCTGGTGCGTTTGTCAGTCTAAAAGACATGACCAAGAACTCATAATGTCCATAGCGGGTTCTGAAAGCTATCTTAGGAATATCTGTTTCTTTATCTTTAAGCTGGTGATACCTAGATCTGAGATCTATTTTGGAGAAACAAGTGGCACCCTGAAGTTGGTCAAATACGTCATCAATTCTGGGAAGAGGGTACTTGTTCTTTATGGTGACCTTATTCAACTGATGGTAATCTATGCACATATGAAGAGAGCCGTCCTTCTTACATACAAAGAGAACTAGAGCACCCCAAGGTGAGATGTTTGGTCTAATGAAACCCTTATTTAAGAGATCTTTCACCTGCAACTTCAACTCTTTTAGCTCTGATGGAGCCGTATGATATGGAGGAGTGGATATAGGCTGAGTGTCTGGGAGGATATCTATCCTAAAGTCTATCTCCTTATCAGGAGGGATCCCAGGAAAAACTTCTAGGAACTCATCCACAACTGACACAGACTAAAGAGTTGGTGTCTTGGCACGAGAGTCCTGAACTTACTATGTGATATATGCACCCTTTAGAAATTAACTTTTTGGCTTTTAGATGTGAGACAAACTGACTCTTAGGAAAACTGAGCTACCCTTCCACACTTGGACTTGTTTGTTAGGAAATTGGAACTTCACTACTCTGGTTCTGCAACCCATGGAAGCGTGACCGGCATGTATCCAGTCCATGCCTAGGATGACGTTAAAATATATTATGTCTAACTCCACTAAATCAGTTACAATAGTCTTATGATAGACTGATACTGGACAACCCCTATAAATTCTTTGGGCTAAAATAGACTCTCCAGTAGGAGTGGAAATGCTGAAAGGCTCAAGAAGACCTTCTGGATTGACCCCAAACTTCATAGCTACATACGGGATCACGAATAACAATGTGGCACCTGGGTCTAACAATGCATAGACATCATAGGTAAAGATTTTGAGCATACTGGTAACCACATCTAGTAAGTTCTCCTCCTCCTATCTGGGGGTCATGGCATACAAGCGGTTCGTGCCCCCGCTTGCTCCTGATTTAGTGTCCCTCTGAGGTGGCTTACCCTACGCTGCTGAAGAGACTTATTGTGATCTATTATCTTTCATGTTCTGCCTCCCCGTAGGACAATCCTTGAAGAAGTGTCCACCTGACCATATTTGAAACAACAACCTATGCCCATAAGGCACTCTCCGGGATGAGACCTGCCACATTTCTCGCAAGTAGGGTACTGGTTCAATCCTTAAGCGATGCTACCCTGTGACTGGCTGCTCGAGAACCTACAGTGCTATGATCCAAAGTCATTCCTGATCCTCGATACAGATGCACTAGTAGAGGAAGGTTCTGGTCCAGATGTCTTTAGCTTAAAGGATGGGTGATTTCAACCTCCAGTCCCTTTTTTACCTGTCTCCTGGCCTAATGTCTTAGCCTTCTTACTCCTGAACTCTTCTCGATCCTGCATTTTCTTCTCCTCTATCTACTGCACATATACCATCAAGCAGGCTATGTCAATGTCCCGATCAGCATAACATTCCTTCCCTCTCTCTTAGTCATCTGAGAGAGTCTTGACACGAACAAGTCCATCCTAGTATGCATGTCTGTCACCATGGCTGGAGCATAATGGGACAGCTGAGTAAACTTGAGGCTGTAGTCCCGTACACTGATATTCTCCTCTTTCAGATTAGGAATTCTCTCACCTTCTCCTACCTCATCTCTCTAGGAAAGTACTGTCCCAGAAAGGCTTCCTCAAACATTGCCCAACTAATATCTGGCGCCCTATCTACCTTACTTCCTCTCTATTGATCAAACTAAAGTCTAGCTACCCCTTTGAGCTGGTAGGCAGCCAACTTAACCTGCTTAGTATCACCAATGTGTATAACCTAGAACACCTTCTAAAGCTACTCAATAAAATTTTTGGGATCCTCCTTCACATTAGGGCTCGCGAATTTAGGTGAATTCATTCTCAGGAACTCACAAACTTTGGCAGTGTCTAACCCGACATTCCTACCATCTCCTTGGTGACCTCCCTGAGTAGTGACCACCTGAGCCAAGGTCTGGATGGCCTGATGGAGCTTAGCATTGGAGATGTCTGCTTGCTGTGGCTGCTCAACAAGCACAACTGGACCTCTAGGTCCCTCAGGAACTGGGCCAGGCTGGTTTGCATTTCTCCTGGCTGGGCACCCTCTTCCCCTTACAGGTTCTTCGGCTCTGCGTGGAGGCATGATCTAAAAAACACGATGTGAACGCACTAGTTAGGAGGGACTTAACAGAGGTAAACTCTGAAGCACGAGACAAAGAAATAGCAATTAATGGTGACACTTCCAAATGTCCTGTAGCCTCCCCATTATAAATGTGGCACGCTTCACACCCATAATGCGGACTCTAATAGACACAATTCCATAGACTCCCTAGGACTCTTGAACTCTATGCTCTGATACCAAGTTTGTTATGCCCTAAGCCTACATCCTTGATGTAACTAGCACTCAGAACCATTGTTGGTCCCAACCAAACCACTTAGCCTGGCTACTTGCTCAGTGGAAGACTGAAATAATCGTGGAAAGGCTTTAAATAAAAAGTATAAAGCTACTAAACTGTCTTAATAAACTTAAAAGGGAAATAGTTCAACAGTTAAATCAATCAAACCAGAACTGAAGTATCTGACACATAGTCTATGGAACCTTTATTAGAATAGTCTGAAAGGACTACCAGGATAGGCCCCAAGTAGCCATAACTGAAATAAATGCTGAAAGAAACATAAATAACTTTTAGAGCCTCTGACTGAGAAGAGGCCTCACCAAAGTCTAGATTATGTCTGGTCCTCAAGGAAGTGGCTGCTGAGGGGCTCTGTCACCTGCATCTGAATCATAAAATGATGCAGGTTCTAAGGATGTCAGTATGTGGAATGTACGATATGTAAGATGGCCAAAACAGGAAATCAGGGTAATGCAACATTTCAAAGTACATAGTCATATCTCAAAATAGAATAACATAAGTAATAATTAATCTGTATACTGAAAATAAACATAATGGAAGTAAACATACTAAAAATCTGTATAAAACATAACTTGCTTTAACTTGGGAAGTTTCTCTAATTGACAACCACCACTATGAGCTTAGTGATGATACAACGTCTTGCCCACGCTGCCAGAGTCATCAGTACTTTGCCGGGGTAGGGGAAGAAAGACTAGGAGAGTCGATCCATCCCAAAATTGGGCCATCTCAGTGGTAAGTGAAGAGTTGTACCTATACAATCCTATCCTATGCTAGCTACGTAATTTATGAGTTCAAGTTATTAATTCTACACCCACTCATATCGATGCTCAATACTACTCCCATCTTACTTGTATATAGGTCATATCTTAAGAAATAGAACTTCTTGATATATCTTTGGCTCTTTCGGAAACTTAGTCTAACTTAACTGTCTTTCTCATCTATACTCATTAGCTTGTCTGCAATTAATATCTTTTCAAGTATTTTAAAACATACTAGGTTACTCAGCTAAAGTGAAAAAGAAATCTCAAAATACTTCTTTACTTGATTCAAACTATACATATGTTAGTTTTTCTTTTCTTGAAATAGATGCAAGATTCGCAAGTATATGTCAATAACAGTGAATCTTGTTCAATAGTGTAACTTCATGCTAAAATCAGTAAAAGACATAATTCTATACCAAAAAGGATGCATACACCAACATTTGGATAGAATTACTAATACTAGAGGAAAATCTTGATTTCATAGTGTAACCAGAAGTTTGAATAGAATTTGGGGATTTGAGATACTAGAATATTAATATAATGACTTATGGAGGGCCTTAAATACCTGAGGATACAAGAATTTAAGAGATACTTGAAAGCCCTTACTGTGTTCTTGATCCTAGGCTTGGGTTTACTTAAACTTACTTTAGCATTAATGAAGAACGTTGTGCTATTGCAGTTAATCAGATGAAAACCGACTACTTAAGGTCTAAGGATGGTGGGAAAGGTCGAAACTACCCCTCCTTACTTAAAGAAAAAGCTGCTACCAAATGCAACATGTCCGCATCATGCCAGGGGCATGGACATGTGTGTTTTAATTAATACAGCATGTCCGCATTGCGCCAGGGGCACGAGCATGTGTAGTTCACTTTTTTTCGCAAAATTATCCTCTTGTCAAAAATAACCAAAAAAACTTAAGTGTGGTTTCGCATTCCTGGCGCGTCGCCCATGGACACGAAAACGTCACTATATGAAACAATTAGAAAAAGTTTTAATTCGCCTCGGTTGCTCTAAAATAAAGTCGAGACCATTTTTCCACTCAAGTATTTGCGCTGTTCGCAAATATGGTCTCAAATTTGCGAACGAAGCATGGGAAGATGCATTACGCGCATGGTCAATTCTAGGGGTATTTTGGTCTTTTCACTAGGTGTCACACATGCCATCCGTTTGAGGGTGAAAGGTCGTACTAAGCTTAATCTTGTTACCAAGACCTCTTTGGAAGGACCTTCAAAAGTGAGAAGTGAATTGAGCACCATGATCCGAAATGATAGACAAAGGCACTCCATACAATCTAACCAACTCATGAATATACAATTTGGCATAATCTTCGGCACCATAAGTATTTCTAACCAGTAAGAAGTAAGCCGACTTTGTCATTCTATCAAACACAACCCAAATAGAATACAAAAGCTTTCTAGTCTTAGGCAACCCAACCATAAACTCTATGTTGATTTCCTCCCACTTACAAGTAGGAATCTTTATATCTTGGGCTAGGTCACCCGACCTTTGATGCTCGGCTTTTACTTGTTGGCAATTGTGATATCCGGATATGAACTTGGCAATGTCTGTCTTTACACCATCCCACCAATACACTTCCCTCAAATTACTATACATCTTTATAGAACTGGGGTGAATAGAATAAGATGAATTATGAACCTCATCTAAAATCTTGTTTACAAGTTATCAACACTAGGTACACACAATCTAGCTTGGTACCTAAAGGCACCATATCCCATTTGGGAGAAAACCTTCATTTTACCATCTCTCACCAAGGCCTTCAAATCTAGCAAGGCGGGGTCAAGATCTTGTTTTGCCTTTACCTCCTCAATCAAAGAAGACTTAGAACCATCAACAACCACTACACCACCATTATCAACTTCTTCTAACCTAACTCCCAACCTAGCCAACCAATGAATCTCTCAAGCCACCTCCTCGCCACCATCATCAACATGTGCTAGGCTACCCATAGACACCCTACTTAGAGCATCGACAATAACATTAGCCTTACCTGGGTGATAATGCATACTCATATCATAATGTTTATGGAGTTCTAACCACCTTATTTATCTCAAGTTAAGATCTATTTGGGTAAACACATATTGGAGACTGTTGTGATCGGTGAACACATCAATATGAACCCCATACAAATAGTGACGCAAAATTTTCAAAGAAAATACCATGGCTGCCAATTCAAGATCATGGGTGGCATTATTCTTCTTATGCACCTTAAGTTCTCTAGAGTTATAGGCTATCACCTTACCATTTTGCCTCAAAATACACCCTAAATCGATTCTTGAGACATCACAATATACAACAAATCCTTCCAACCCTTCCGGTAGAGACAAGATAGGAATGAAGACAAACTTATCTTTCAAAGTTTGGAAACTCTTTCCATAGTCATCGGTTCACACAAATTTTGCCTTCTTTCGGGTCAACTTAGTCATGGAATTAGAAAAAAAAGAGAAACCATTTACAAACCTCCAATAATAACCTGCCAAACCCAAGAAACTCTTAATATCCGATAGAGTCAAAGGTCTATGTCAATTTCTATAACCTTCGTCTTCTTAGGATATGCCTTAATACCATCATCCAACACCACATATCCCAAAAATGCAACCTCTTTCAACCAAAACAAACATTTCTCATATTTTACATACTATCACGACCCAAGCCTAGGGCCTAGATGTGTATTGCGAATGGGGAACCCGAAGGAACCCTAAACAAGCCTCTCAGCATATCGATTACACATCCTTGGTCGTGGAACCATTAATCAACAACAAGAGCATAATAAGAGAAAAATGGCAAAGGGAGTCTTTCATGCATAAAATCATTCAAGAGACCAGAAAAGTCAACGCTCAAAGCATAGTTACACAACTAGTCCAACAACACCTCTAATCTTAGAGTTGAGCGGGGGCCAAGAAACTCCCCAGGCTCACCCTCATAGTCATAAACATCAAACAAAGAAAGAAGTCTTTACATAACATATGATCAATAGATATCATCCTCGAAAGTTGAGGACTCGCCAAGCTTGCTTCAAGAGATAGTACTAGCCACGTGGAGAAGGATAATCAAGTGGAGCTCTGGTTTCAATATTGTAATATCGTGTAGGCATAGAGTATGAATTAGTATGTTTGAATGTACTAAGTATGTAGGATGCAATGAAACAAGAGATAGGCGGCGTAATAAAGATACATATACATGACCAATGGGTAAGTATAATAAAAATATGGCATGCATGATCAATGCTTAAAGTAAAACACGCTTATATAGAACATATTACATATATAGGAAGAGACCACCTTTGTAGACCAAGCAAACTAGTACTTGAAATCCAAGATATGACCACCCCTTGGGAAGTGATTGAGAAATTTACCCCTCAATTGGTAGATGAGCATGACCACCCCCCATCAAAGTGATTGAGGAATATAGCCCCAATTGGTAGATGAGCATGACCACCCTCCATTAAAGTGATTGAGTTAATGTACCTCTCAATTAGTAGATGAGTATGACCAACCTTATAAAAGTGATTGAGTGAATGTACCCTTCAATTGGTAGATGGACATAACACCCCCTATTATACTGGCTGAAGCATAACACCTTCTCAACTAGGTGTGGTCAACTTACAATACTATAAATACTTTTCATGAAAACAACTCATATATACATTCTTTTCATCATCATAAAGTCACTCAACTCATATCCCATGCATTAGACCTTCGATAACTCAAGAAATCAT
>JAABOM020043120.1:0-16343 GCA_011800125.2 Solanum clarkiae | reverse complement strand
ATATATATATTTTTGTGGTTGGAGATAATGAGTGGATTTGTCTGTGGAATTCATATCATGTTCATTCATTCCATGACATACATATTTGCATTGATTCCGGATATTGATATGAGTGAGATCAAAAATATTGGAATCGAGGTCTTTACCGGTTAAGATATTGTGATGCCGAGGTCTTTGCTGGCGAAATTACGATGTTAAAAACTTTATGATGATATTGTGATGCCAAGGTCTTTGCCGACGAATTTATGATGATATTGTGACGTCGAGATCTTTACCGGCATATGTATGATGATATTGTGACGCCGAGGTTTTTGCCGATGATGATGTGATATTGAGATATTTTTCAGTGATGATATAATGCCAAGGTTTTTTTCGGCGATGATTGCATAAGCATTGCATTTCACCCTTGCATATTATTGCATGACATGATGTTATTCTTATGATTGATTGTGCTATCACTTTTAGCTTGTGCTTTGGAATTGTGATATGGTGAAATACCATCTTTATTATGTATTATGTATTGCTGGGTTGGAATAACTTTCTATGTAGGTTGTAGTTATGGAGATTGATTGGGAGGAAAGGAGTTTGTGCATTCTATTAGACTTACTTTGTTTTGTTAGTTGATTTGCTGGGTACCGCGTAGTATTTGGTACACATCCCTTACTTCTATACTTATGTAGGTTGTGAGCCCGGACAGTGAATAATATTTTCCTTGACCTTCGAGGCTTCCCAGGAGACGTAGAGAGGTAGCTATTGTCATCTGGAAGACTCTCTTGTTCGTATTTCTTCTGTACTTGTTCTATTCGAGGAGAAGGTCAGTTTGGACTTGTATTCTTGATATTCTGTACTTCTAGTGGCTTGTACATGTGACAACCAATCCTAGGGTGGTATTTAAGTTTATGGAATTTTCAGCTTTAGTTATCTACTCTAGTTAATTACTTCCGCGCGATATGTTTATTATCCCTTTGAGTTAAGGCTGACTTGTTCTGGTGGGATTGAGCAAGTACCATCACGATCATTTTTGGGTTGTGACAATTTCATCTCTAAATTGCATGGTCATATGCCCCCATTACACACTTGCCAAGTATTTGATAAAATGTCCAGATTATGATTCTTGAATTGTTGAAGGCCTAATGCTTGGCATATGATATATATTTCTTTATGATGATGAAAGAATAATGTATGTGTGATAATTTCATGATGAGCTTCTATAGTATTGCATGTTTACCATAACCATGTTGAGGGCTTAGTACGTTGACCACTATGATGGAGGGTGAGAAGTCCATTAACCACGTTTAGGCATTAGTACCTTGACCACTATGATGGAAGGTGATGAAGACCATTAACCATGTTGAGGGGTTAGTACTTTGACCACTATGATGGAGGGTAAGAAGTCCATTAACTATGTTGAGGGATTGGTACCTCGACCACTACTAAGGGGGTGTTAAGCCTTGGATTCCAAGTACTACTTTTCTTGGTCTATGTTGATGGTCTCTCCTTACATATGTACTATGATCTATAAGAGCATGATTTTTACTACAATCATCCATTCATACATGTCATATTGTTATATTATGCCTATTGTCTATGATTATGCATTTTGCCTATGATACCTATCTCTTGTTGCATTGCATCCTACTTACTAAGTATATTCAAATGTACTAGCGCATACTCTATGCCTACATGATGTTACCATGTAGGAACCAGAGCTCCATTTGGTCATCATCATCCTCCACGTGTCTAGTGGTATCCATTCAAGCTAGTTGGTGAGTCCTCCATTCCGGGGTACATTGATCTACATTCCTATGCTATGTATTAAAGGCTATCTTTCCTTTTTTATGCTTTGACTATAAGGGTGATCCTGATTGCTTATCTTGGCCTCCGCTCTTATATATGTATTAGAGGCGTTTGTTCGACATGTTATGTATCCATGATATGAGCTTTGACTCTTTGTCTTTTGACTATGATGTTATGCAAGCTTCCCCCTTAGTCCCTTTGCCCCTATTATTACTCTTTTATGTCTTTTATATGCTTTCGCGACCAATGATGTGTAATGATAAATTAAGAGGCTTTTTTGGCGTTCCTTTGGGTTCCTCATTCATTGTGTATCTAGGCCCTAGACTTGGGTCGTGAAATAAGAGCTATGAGCTTGCATTGATGGAGTAGAGTACTATGGAAAGGAGCCCAATTGAGTGAGCAGTTGAGCTAGAGTCTTACATATTACGATTGTTCCATTCTAAACTAGAGTTGATGACCTTCTTCGTGAGTTCAAATGAATGACTGTCAAGGCATTTAAATGATTCAAATTGATTGAGTTTCGATGTTCTATTTGTGCCTAATGAGGAGAGTGTTAACGGTATGTCCTTACCCTTGACTTAATTGATGTTTTTATTATGAGTATGTGTCTATTCTTGAGTCTGAGTAGAGTTTGTTGAGGTTTATGAGGAGTCGAGAGTTCAAGTTATTGAGTGAATATTGAAATGGGTCTTGAGAATATTTGTGCCTTGATGTCTGCATCTACTTATCATTCGAAGACGAATGATTCCAACATGGAGATAATGTAACACCCGATAAAATTGTCAAACTACTCCTGGAAGAGAGACTTGCGCATAACGTGTCTTACGATGCTTCTATAGCGAATTCAAGGTCGGGTCTGCAATCAACATGAAAAATTAAGTGCGAAAGTGGTCTCGGTTGATATTTAAAGCAATTGGATTAAAAGATAATTTTTTAATGCAAAAATGCGAACTAGTAACACACCTATCACGGACCAACACTTGGTTTTATTCCAAAAATTATCGACGGGATTAGAAACCTCATTCGGAGAATTTTCAGTGAAAAATACCTACAATGAACATGTTCCGCGTCATGAATCCCATGTCCTAAGGCGGACATTTTCAAAATTTTGTGATGGGCATTCTATACCTTTCCAAACCCCTCCTTGAATTAATATATGATCAAAATTGATCATTTTAAGAATAAAAGGGTTTTAAACTTTATTCAAAGTCCTTTCTAATTTTCTTGAAAAAGACTAAGGCTAAAGAAAAAAGGAGAGAAGCTAGGGTTTCCAAGTATTGGACGGTAATCCATTGAGTTCCGTTTGTTCTTTGATTCCAGGTATGTAAGTCTATCTAAAATCTTATTTTCGTTCCTAATTTGTATCCCTTATCAAGAATTCTAGTCAAGAGTCAAGTCAATTTTTCAATTCTAGTTAAGTTTATTTATAATGTTATTTCTTAACTAGAGTTGAATTACATTCCTATGATTTATAGAGAAAGTACAAAACTTTATTATGAAATCCTTGTTACTTTATCATTATCATGTTAAGAACTTCAGTGTTAAGTATATCCCTTTAAATTATTGAAGTATTACTACAGTTACCAGTACCCTAACTAGAATCAAGAATTATTTTCCACATTATGTTTTACTATTACTCTGTTGTCTAGTTATGTTTTGAATGATAAGACATTATGTCCATATAATTATGACTCTATGAAATTCATGAAAGATTACACAGTTCAAAGTATGAGTTGATTAAAGAAATATTTTATCATGAGTTATACAAGTATTCTATTTACTATGCTATCTTTTGAGCATATCATGTCAGTATTAAAAGAGAAATTCTGTCAGTTAAGGTATTTTGCATTACTATTCATCATGTATAAATTTCAGAGTTTGAGAAAGCATTACCAGTTATGAGAAAGCATTATTAGTTTTGAGAAAGAAAAACCAGTTTATAGAAAATATGTTGAGTCAAGGCCCCAAGTAACAGATTTCTAGTTTCCCCCTAAAGAGGGATATTTTTTTTATAGTTAATGAGAACAGTGGATGTTTTGGCACTTATATTGAGAACTGATGTGGGGACGAGTTCTAATAACTCCAACCCCATAGACTATGTAGCCATCTAGGACTGTACCAGATGTACAACTCCTCATATGCCACTGAGATGGCCCAGTTTATATGGATCCCCAACACTTCGTCTCTTACCCCGACAAGGTATGGGATGACCTTGGCAACATAGGCCAGTATATTGTATCATCACGTCGCTCATA
Source organism: Solanum clarkiae (assembly GCA_011800125.2). Classification (NCBI taxonomy): domain Eukaryota; kingdom Viridiplantae; phylum Streptophyta; class Magnoliopsida; order Solanales; family Solanaceae; genus Solanum; species Solanum clarkiae. The sequence continues at coordinate 12,291 of JAABOM020043120.1, read as the reverse complement.
GTGATGATGGTCAGTTAGATAAACTCTCTGAGCTATAGTATATAATATTTTAAGACATAGATTGAATTGCAATTACTTATGCATTAAATCTGATATTTTGTTGTAATGCATTGCTTATGTTATTGAATTATATTCAGCATTAAGCCTATGATTTGAAGCACTAAATCCTGATTTTTCCTATTTTGGTCATTTTACATACCGTAAAGCCTCTGTCTTTGGTACTATATTATTTTGTGATGCAGATTCAGGTATCTACATGACAGCAGATATTCAGTACGACAGCTTTCCAAAAGCAGTTGGTGAGACCTCTTCACTTTAAGAGGTCTCTAGTAAGTTTAGTTATGTATTTTACTTTATAGTCAGGTAGTCGTGGGTCTTGCTGCGGCACCTATCTTCAATATAGTAGAGGCTTCATGGACAGAGTTTGTGAGTCATTATAGTCTTTTTATTCAGACATTTTAAGAATTATAACTATTTATATAAAGAGATATTTTCAGACTTTGTATAAAGCATGATTGAGATTTTTTTTAGTTTCTATTGAATATTTCAAAAGGTTCACCTTGTAATGCTTCTGCGTGCATGTTAAAGTTTCCAGTTGAGTAAGTCAGCTAGAACAAGGGTTTGCTTGGAGATCAGCAATGATTTTTGACTGCCAATCACGTCTAGCATGTAGACTTGGGGCGTGACAAGACATCCTTAAACTTTGATACAGGATGAATGGAACCAATGGAAGGGGGCTCTGCCACAACATCCCTCACATGGGTCAAATATTCTAGATAAACTTGCCACACCATTTTCATGGCCCGACTATATGAGAGGAGCTTAGATGGCATAGGCGTGTACATCCTTTTCCACTCTAACATTTCTTTACCCAGGATTTCTAGAGCAACGTTCTTAGTATAATAGTCTAGCACTGCATGATAGGGGGACAACCAAAGATTACGTCAAAGTCACTCATATCCAGAATCATCAAGTCAGTCCAAGTTTGAAATCTCATAAACAAATAGACCAAGCTCGATAAATATCGGTGACTACAACAGATTCTCCAATAAGGGTGGAAACATGGATAGAGGTATATAATATACCACAAGTAACATTGAAACCTATGTCAAAATTCATTGACACATAAGAATAGGTAACCCTAGGACAAATGAAGTAGTTCCCATCTGGTCATTGACAAGAATAATACCTGTGATGGTTGCATGAGATGTCTCAGCCTCGTTCTTTCCCAAAAAGGCTTAAAGATGGGCCCTATCATCTTAATGGGAAACCCCCTTTCCTGTTTGCATTGCACCTTTACCAGTATTACCATTATCACATCCTCCATGGTCTCTCCGGTTTCCTTCTTGCCACCTTGTGGATGCTTGCTGCCATTATTACGTCCACTTAGAGGCATCGCAAATTTATTCTAATGCTACATGTGGTTAGTCATATGAGGGTGGGGGCACTCTCTCCTCATATGTGCAATCTCCCCATAATTATAGAAACTGCGTGAAAGAGAAGGCTAAGCACCTAGTGTAGAAGAAGATCCCTAACTATCATGAACAACCATCATTTGAGAAGACTCAGAATATCCACCAATAGAAACAGATTTGGCAAACTAAAGTAGTTGGACTATAAAGTCCATCTTACCTGAACAACGGGAATAAGAACCTTGAAAATTACCTAAATTCTTGGGCCTCTTACCCGAAGCCTTGGCTTGCCCAACGTTCCTCACTCTCTCAATCTTCTTAATAAATTGGTCACCTCCTGGAAAATCTTCCTTGCTCAAATGCCCCAAATTGTGCTTCGAAAATACTCATAATCATAATTTTCATGTATCAAAAAATCTATGTTTGATATCAAAAATCTGACTTCATATTCGTGATCAGGTGACAAAATTTAGTGGAAAATCGGTAAAACCCAAACTTTAGAGGACCCGTAGCAAAAAATAAATTTTGCAAATTTACGATTTCTAGAGAGCATCCGCATCCTAGCCGTAACGCACCAGGTGTGTGGAGCAGTATAATTTTTGGTGCTTGTTTGGTCCGCGTCGCAAACTGGACGCGGACCAGTACAAGTTTCCTTAATTTTCCCTATGTCGGCCAAGGGCATTAGGATCATAGACCCATGCCCACTTATGCATAAAACAACCATTTTTCAACTCAATATCACTCAACACCCTCTCAGAAACCTCTCCAAGTCTTAACCAAATATTTTATTCAAATTTCAATGATTTCAAGCTTAACTTTGGAACTCAAGGATTCTCAAGCTCATCTCAAGAAGACCAGTGTTTGAGGTATGTGGATTTTATCTATTAGGTCCTTTCACCTATGGAGCACAATCGTCCTTTTTATGAAAATAATATGTTATCAAGTTGTATCATCTATGGATATCTCTTATTATGAATTATGATCATAAACTATGTTGGGGTTTTATAAAATGTTGATTGATTATGCATGTCTATCTATTTTAAGCTTATACCATGAATTGATTTTGTCTATTGAGATTATGTATGTTTTGAGATATGAAACTATGATCTACTATGAGATTTGATGATGAAATTCAAGGTACCTTACATGAGGATTTTACTATATGTTGGTGAGTTGATTTACATTGAGTTTTCCCATATTATTTCAATCTTGAATTGCATGATTTTGAACAAGCATTATACACCACCAAGTGTTTGATAAAATGTCTTGACAAGGATTCTCAAGTTATTGATGATCTATTACATGGGCTATAAGTCAAGTAACTTTATGATGAGTAAGGGTTTGCATTTATGTATTAAATTCATGAAAAGTATCTATGATGTTACAAGTAGACCACACCTTGTTGGGGGGTGGCATACCAAATCACCTTGTTGAGGGGAAGACATGCCTCAATCATTTTGTTATGGGGTGCCATTCCCAATCACCATGTTGAATGGTGACATGCCTTAATCACCTTGTTGGGGGATGACATGTCCAATCTACTTGTTGAGGGATGGGTGCCTCAATCACCTTCTTGGAGGTGACATGCCCAATCACCTTGTTGAGGGATGAGTACCTCAATTACCATGTTAGGGGGTAATACGCTCAATCAACTTGTTAAGGGGTGAATACCACAATCACCTTATGTGGGGATGGCATGCCCAATCACCTTGTTGAGGGGTAAGTACTGATCTGATGTTCACACTCTGATAAGAAAGTGGTCACTATCAGCAATTAACTCAACCAGAGGTTAAGGTCGAATCCACAGGGAATACGGGGCTTGACTATGGAGATCCACTACCAATCATTTCAAGAATTGATTATGAAAATCTGTAAATGAGGGGTTTTCTTTGTAACTCAAGAATAAAAATAAAAACTAAACTAATTGTTCAAGAAGACACTTCAAATTTAGGGACAACTTGGGGGTTGTGTTCCCCATGATTCATTAACTTAATTATCCTAGACAACACAACTCTAATTGAGAATTCGCATGCAAGATGGTAACTTAGGTTCTTCCAGCCCTCTTGTGAAGGTAAAGGTCAAATTTCACCATGGTATGTGGTCGGCAACCATGATGTGCCAACTAACCTTTACCCATTATCCCAATTAACCTACCCTTGGTAAGGTTTGATCAATTAGAATAGAACACATCAATCGAATCCTATCATCTACTTCCCTTTTCCTATTCGTCACTACCTTGGTCGAGATTGTGATAGTAGGGGAGGTTTAGTGTTGGCCACCACCAAACAACAATCAAAGTGAAGGGAAATAAACAATACATGCAAAACCCGCAATCAAAGAAATGCACAGAGTATAAATTATTTCAAGTCAACTACTCATGGTTCCTACAACCCTAAGTTGTGGGTGCTTAGCTACTCATGGCTAAGGCAAAATCAACAACAATGCAAAAGAATACATAGTTGAGAGTTTTAAATAAAACAATGAAGCACAAGAACACCACAAGTTGCAAACCACAAGCTTGGATTTATGGAAGATGGTTACAATGTGAGTTTTGCAATCCCAAAAGTGGGTCTTCAAAATAAAAGATAAAAATCTAATGTAAACCATAAAAATGCTCCTAGAATATTTACAAGTATCTCTGAATGTTGAATCCCCCTAAAGGGAACCTAACATTATCTATTTATACTAGTTACAAAAATACCCTTACAATTAAATAGAAAAGATAGCTGGTAGTAGGTAAGTCGCACACATATGTATCGTAGTATGACTAAGAGTCGTAATCGGGTCTCGTAGTCAGAACTTGGCATTTTGGACTTGACTATTAGGATTTACTAGTACGAGTCATTACTTGAGCTATTACTTATATGCTCCTCTTGTCGTCAAGCCTTCAGTTCTTGGTCCAAATGTTTGGATCTTTGTTTCTTGCTACGAACCAACCATACGAGTCGTAGGGAGACGTGCGACTCGCAGAGTGGCCTCATGGGGTTGACCTCTACTTAGCAGATTTCTGATTTGTGCTCTCTATTTCTTGCTACGAGATCACCCTATGACTCATAGGAAGATTCGTATGTCTTGTACTTCAGTAAAATCTCCAACTTTTTTCTCAAAATCTTGCCAGCATATCTTTTCTACAATAACAACATAAAAACACATAAAAACCATAAAAAGCCGCATAATTTCTTGTTTTAGGCATCAAATGTGTTGTATTTTGACAACACATCAATACCCTCAACTTAGAACTATTGTTTGTCCTCAAGTGACAACTCAATCTAAGAAGACAATGAGAAATATGTAGTAGTTGTACAAATTGCATATACATCATTGACTCTAATTCAGGTACCCAACTTTCATTTTCAAAACCAGATTGCAAAGCTACTACGCAAATAAAAAACACAAAGATGTATCTGGCAATCCAACTATGACATGAGAAGGAGTATCAACAATCCACAATCACTGAATTAGTCATATGTCAATAATACAGTGCAAATGCCTTCACAAAAAAGAAGTCCCTCTTTCTCACTCAATATGCATTTAAAATCAGGGACAGTGCAAACATTATCACTCTCACAAATGAAATTCATGCAAAATGACTAACACCATAGGCTTGTCTTTATGCTTAATTCTGAACCAATGACAAAGTGAATTCGGATCACTTTAGGACTTAATGGCTTGTAACATAGGCTTATGGAGCTTTGGTAAGGCATTTTATACAAGTAGTCACTAAATGCTATCCTTGAACCGTGTTTTGCAACACTCTTACCTTCGTAACACAACCATTTTCATTAATTCCACCCTTATTCTTCCTTTTCAAGCTTTTCCCGGATGTTTTCTTTCTCTTTTTCAGTTGTTACTCATTCTTAAACTCATTTTTGCTATTCGTTTCAATCAAAGGCAACTTTCATTTCATTTTCTCACCCGGTATATGATTTCTTCATTTCTTTCTTTCTTTCCCAACTAATCACCTCATTTTCATTACTTTACCATAATAAAGTTCACCCTCAACTTAGGCTTTTAGCCTAAGGTGAAGTACAAAATATCTATCCCTAAACCAGGGCCACTACTTGTAGCCACCCTCAACATAGGCTTTTTGCCTTAATCAAGGTTTACATATTCAAGGGTAGACCAGGGCCAATATCAAAGATTTTATAAAACAGAGCTAGGCCAGCTAGTTGTCAAGAAAGAACAGGTACATAAAAAGCTCAAACATTTGGAACAAGGGATCTACTATCACATTTGGTAGGTCATTTAGGCAAAAGTAAGCTCACTAAAAGAACAAAGGCCTAAGATCCTTTCCCAATCAACCATATCTCTAGTCCAATTTTAGAGTAATAAGGAAAGTTCTGAGTCAACACACAATGCATGAATGCTACAAAGAAAGCTCACACTCTTATAGCATTGTGTATACAATCGACATAGACTCACAGGTGATGCTTCATACATCAACTTGCCTTCTCATTATTAGAACAAACATTGCTAGATAATCACATGCATGATTACAAAAATAACCAACAATCTCAACAATTTTGAGGTTAGTAAATTTTCAAAACAAAAAGCATTTAAAAACTATATATATGCCAAAAGATAGTAACAACTATATATCAATAAATTATCCACACTACCTAAACATTCTAGTTCAAGAGAAATTAAAAGCATCCATAAGGAAAAAGAAACACGGCAGGAAAATCTTGGGATCAAAAATAGGGAAGTTATGGACTAAAAGCTACTCAGACTTCACCCTAGTCTATAACTTCCCACACCCCACCAAAAGATGATACTTTTTCCACAAAGTATATGTATGTAAGAAATAAGGGAAAGAAGGGGCATACCTTGGGTTGCCTCCCAAGAAGCGCTTGATTTAGTGTTTCAGTATGACTTAGACCACTTAGCTACTTAGACTTCACCAATTTCTAATCAGCTGAAAACCAAGTGTCCTCCTCATAATATAGATCCTCGTACATGAGCACACGTGAAGGCTAACATTGTGATTAGGGACACTCCGTAAATCTCTCTCTTTTTTGTTAAATGCCAAGGAAAGAAACAAAAGAAAAGAAAAACAAAAATAAAAGTAAAACATAAGAGAATTAAGAAATCAATACTTGAACTAACTAATAGTGAAATCAAGTTAATAACCTAGACATATCCTCCAGCAACAGCGCCATAATTTTTTATCTGATGTTCACGCATCAATAAGAAACCGGTTATTGTCAACAATTAACCAAACCAGATGTTTGAGTCGAATCCACAGGGACTACAGGGCTTGACTATGGGGATCCACTACAAATCATTTCAAGAATCGATTACTAAAATCACTAAATAGGGGGTTTTCTTTGTAATTCAAGAATAAAAACAAAAACTAAACTAATTGTGCAGGAAGACACTTCAAATTTAGGGACAACTTGGGGATTGTGTTCCCCATGATTCGTTTACTCAATTACCCTAGACAATACAACTCTAATTGAGAATTAGCATGCAAGATGGTAACTTAGGCTCTTCCAGCCCTCTTGAGAAAGTGAAGGTCAGATTTCACCACGGTTTGCCGACTAACCATTACCCGTTGTCCCAGTCAAACTCCCCTTGGTAAGGTTTGGTTTATTAGAAGAGAACACATCAATTAAATCTTTTCATTTACTTCCCTTTTTCTATTCATCAGTACCTTGGTATGGATCGTGATAGTAGACGGGGTTTGGTGTTGGCCACCACCAAACAACAATCAAAATGGAAGGAGATAAACAAGACATACAAAACCCCCAATCAAAGAAATGCATAGAGTCTAGGTTATTTCAAGTCAACTACTCATGATTCCCACAACCTTGAGTTTTGGGTGCTTAGCTACTCACTGCTAAGGTAAAATCAACAACAATGCAAATAGAAGAGATAGTTGAGAGTTTTACCCAAAACAATGAAGAACAAGAACATCACAAGTTACAATCCACAAGCTTAGATTAATGGAAGATGAGTACAATATGAGTTTCGTAATACCCAAAAGTGGGTCTTCAAAATGAAAGATAAAAATCTACTCTAAACTGTAAAAATGCTCCTAAAATGTTTACAAGTATGTCTAAATGTTGAACCCCCTAAAGAAAACCTAATATTATCTATTTATACTAGTTACAAAAACACCCTAAAAATTAAATGGAAAAGATAGATGGAAATAGGTATGTCGCAGTAATAGGACTTGTAGGGTGACCTACGAGTCGTAATTGGGGTCTCGTAGTCAGAACTTGGCATTTTGGACTTGACTGTTAAGATCTATTGGTATGAGTAATTGCTTAGGCTACAACTCGTATGCTTCTCTCGTAATTTAGGCCTTTAGTTCTTGGTCCAAATTGTTGGCTCTCTGTTTCTTGCTACGAACCCACCTATACGAGTCGTAGAAAGACCTATGACCCATAGACTGGCATTGTAGACTGACCTCCACTTAGCAGATTTCTGATTTTTTCTCTCTGTTTCTTACTGTGAGATCACCTTAAGACTTGTAGCTTGGGCTATGGCTCATAGGAAGGCTTATATGTCTTGCACTTTAGTAAAATCTGCAACTTTTTTCTCAAAATCATGCCAGCATAGCTTTTCAATAACAACATAAAAATACATAAAAACCATAAAATGTCACATTAAGAACTTGCAAATTCCTTATTTTAGACATCAAATGTGTTATATTTTGACAGCACATCAAGTACCACAATCACCTTACAAGGGGTGATATGCCTTGGATTCCAAGTAGTAGTTTGTTTAGTCTATGTTGATTATGGTCTCTTCCCACATGTGATACAAATTATGCAAGCTATGTGATTTAAAAGCATGTTTTACTTCAAGTATTGATCATGCATGCCATATTGATATTATACTTATCCATTACTTATGATTATGCATTTTGATTATATTGGCTTATGTCTTGTTATATTGCATCCTACATACTTAGTACATTCAAAGGTGCTAACTCATACTCTATGCCTACAAGATATTACCATGTAGGGACCTGAGCATTGCTCGATCATCCTCCATTGGGTAGTTTGGTACTTCAAAAGATAAGCTTTAGTTAATTCTCAAGTCCAAGGACACTATCTATGCTACTCTTTCTAATTAATATTTCTTTATGTCGAACACTTGTTACTATGAGGGTGAGCCTGAAAAGTATCTTGGCCCCCGCTCCATTCCACGTTAGAGGTGTTGCTGGATATTTGATGTACTTATATTATGAGCTTGACTCTTTTATGCTTTTATAAATATCAAGACTTTTCTTAGTCCCGCTTCCCTTATTTATATTTCTTGTGTTGTTTATTTTGCTTCCACGATCAAGGATGTGTGAATGATATGTGAATAGGCTTGTTTGGGGTCCCTTCGGGTTCCCATTCACCGTGTCACATCTAGGCCCTTGGCTTGGGTCATGAAAAACTTGGTATCAGAGCACCAGGTTGCTAATGGTCCTCATAATCTAACACAATGCATCAATTAGAGTTTTATTCATGGTTGTGAAGCACACCACAACTATGAATGGGAGGCTGTGAGGCATTTTAGGAAATATATCACTTCTTCATGATCTATGTCATGTGGTAGAGCTAAGTACCCTAAGGATTATTACCAATCCCTAACCATTACGTTTCAGAATATGTCTCAAGCTACTAAGAACGGTGGGCAAGGCGGTCTCTTACTTGGGGTTCAACTTCCCAAAGGGGATATATCAAATGCGGAGGTTCGTAATGCTCTATGGCTATTGGCAGGGTTGTAACTACTCAACTCAATCAACAAGTGGGTGATCCCGAGACTTAAAGGGATAAGATAAGGGAGAGTGAGGCTAAAAGGGACCGAGTTGGTAGTGCCTTGTCTTCTACTAGTCTACTAGTTCCAAAGCACAAGAAGAAAAGGATCCCTTTTGTCACTTGTGAAGAGTATGGCGAGAAATATCAAGGGAGGTGTTTTGCAAAATTTGAGGGTTGTTTCAAGTGTGGCGGTGTTGGGAATAAGATGAGATATTGCCCGGTGGCCTCCAAGGGAGGGAGAAGAACGGTCCAAATTGAAGGTGGCAATGGTGGGATGACTAACCTTAGGTGCCCAAAGTGTGGGAGAAATCATAATGGCACATGTTGAAGAAATATGAGTGCATGCTTTGGGTATGAAAAGATGGGCCACAAGATTCCTAGTTGTCCATATGTTCAAGGGAAAGGCAAAGGTCTTGGTGCTCGAGTTCCCCCAACGTGTCACAAATGTGGAAGGTACCATCCGGGGGGGTTGTTTGGCCGGTTCAAGTGCATGTTTGATCTATGGTGAAAAGGATCATATGTTGAGACATTGTCCATGGATTACTAAGGATTATAAGGATGGCCGTCAACGTTCTCAACTATACCCCTCTATAGAATACATGGAGTAATGTTTCTCAGGTATGTTAAAGGATTTTTATTTTGATATGTATGCTTTGATAGACGCCACTCTTTCTTTTATTACTCCTTTTGTTGCCAAAAAGCTGGATGTTAGTCCAGAATTATTGTGTGAACCTTATGAAGTATCTACCCTCGTCGGTGAGTCCATTATTGCTAAAAGTGTCTAGAGAAATTGTCCCGTGTTCATATTGCTTAAATCATGCCTTGTGATTTTGTTGAGTTAGATATGGTGGATTTTGATGTCATTCTTATGATGGATTGATTGCATGCATATTATGATTTTATTGATTGTAGAACCCGCAGGGTTAAATTCTAATAGCCTAATGAGACAGTCCTTGAGTGGGAAAGTCATGATGCGGTGGTCAAAGGTAGATTCATTTCTTGCCTTAAAGTGCAAAAGTTTATTTCTAAGGGTTGTCTCTATCATCTTGTAAGGGTTAGGGATGTTGAGTCCAAAGTCCTTCCTAGTGAGTCGGTTCCGGTGATTAATGAGTTTCTTGATAACTTTCGCAATGAGCTTCCCAGTGTTCCTCAAGAAAGGGAAATAGACTTTTGTATAGACCTCCTTCAAGATACTCAACCTATTTATATTCCCACTTACCATATGGTCCCGGTGGAGTTGAAGGATTTGAAGGAGCAATTGAGGGATTTGTTGGAGAAGAGTTTCATAAGGCCTAGTAAGTCACTTTGGGGTGCACCAATGTTACTTGTGAAGGAAAAGGATGGTTCTCTTAGGATGTGCATTGATTACCGGCAATTTAGTAGAGTCACCATAAAGAACAAGTACCATCTAACGAGGATTGATGACCTTTTTGATCAACTTCAAGGGGCTAGTCACTTTTCTAAGATTGATCTTCAGTCCGGGTATCACCAAGTGAAAGTGAGGGAGTGTGACATTCCCAAAGATCCATAATCAAAAAAGTGTTTGTGATTGTTCCAAAAGAAATGAAACAAAAGATATGGTAGAGCTAGGACAGTTATTGTATGAGGTCTACCCAATGCTAGATATAGCGACGTATAATAGATCAATACGAATATCATAAGCTGTCCCATAATAAAACTAGTTGTTTGTGGTACCTTCTTCTCAGTTTCTTCTTCCATAACCAGAAGAAGGAAGAGATAAGAGGACCCTATGGATAATATGGTCAGATATCCATAATACAATCTAACCACAATGTCTGAATCGATTATCTTCATGCATAAGGATACTAGATTACCTAGTAGAAAATATAGAACAATCATCCCAAACCTCCCGTATTTCTTTTCTATTGCAATTTCTTGATTATTATAAGATGATTTTTGAACTTTCCATATATAGAAAAGAAATAGAAAGAGATAGACTAGAAACGAAATTTGTTATGTCAATGACACCAAAGGGATATTAAATGAATGGAATTGGGATATGGATGCAATATAATGAAATAGAGCCATTTTGTGTTTCCCTCTGAAATGAGGCATATAAGGGAGCCACTATGAAGAAGTTTCGAGAATTACAAAGGAAGCTTCAAGCTCATATTGGTTATGGGTTGGGAACAGGAATTAACTCTATGAGATCGAATCTCCCATTGTTACCCAGTAGCTCAGTGGTAGAGCGCTCGGCTATTAACCAATTGGTCATAGGTTCAAATCCTACTTTGGGAGATTTGATTGGTGAGGTTACCAAATTCTGAGGTGTCGGTATAAACTTATGCCAGATTGTTCCACTCCCAAACCATATTTTCTAAATGAACCAGAGCAAATCCGAATTGATCTTGTAAAAGATATGCTACAGAATGAATACATTTATTTTTTAAATCATTCATATCGTCAAGTGCACCCGTTCTAAATTTCAGTCTAATCAAATGATCGGCGGCTACCAATATATCTCGTCGTGACAAAAATGTATTATTTTGTGGTATATCAAGGTTCAGTTTTAGGTTCATATTTTGTTGAACAATCCTTTCTAATTCACATCTTTATTGAAAGAATTGTTTGTAATTCCTTACATAAGGATTAAAAAAATACCAGATCGCCACCTACACAAGCAAATTGTTGATGAAAATACAAAATGGAATTTTCTTTTGACCAAGCGGCACCTTGTATCAATCAAAAAGATTATTGATTTAATCAAAGGAAGCTAAGACGATTAGCTTAGCTATCATTCTGGGAGAATCCAGTCATCTAACAACTCCATTGCCATAGTAAATTAGTCCATCCCCCCTCCCCAAAAAAGAACTCAAAGCCTAAAGAGAAGAGTGTTTAGACACTTTCTTGACTAGGTATAGGCACTTTGAGTTTGTGGTTATGTCCTTTGGGTTGACTAATATATCATCTATATTTATAGATCTCACGAATAGTGTTTCTAAACCCTATCTTGACTTATTTGTGGTAAATTTTATTGATGATATCTTGATTTATTCTCATATTGAGGAGGAGCATGTGACTCACTTGAGGGTGGTATTGCAAATCTTGAGGGAGGAGAGGTTGTATGCTAAATATGAAAAATGTGAGTTTTGGTTGAAAGA
>JAABOM020043109.1:0-16343 GCA_011800125.2 Solanum clarkiae | reverse complement strand
TTCTTCTCTTCCTTTCTCAAAATATTTCTAAGTGTTGAAGACAAGAATGAAGACTTGGTCTTGCAAAGGGGTATTTAAAATATAAAAGTGCATTTTCTTACACTAATAAGTCTTTATTGACATATTGGTTCATCTATGTCCAGATAGATTTTAAAAGAGGTCAATAAGCTTTATACATGCTTTTTCATCACCAACTACGACAAGAACTTGATCTACTTTACTTTTACAACAAATCTCTTTTATATCCCAAAACAAATTTAATTAAGCAACCATGTCTTGCTGTGGAGGAAGCTGTGGCTGTGGATCTGGCTGCAAGTGCGGCAGTGGCTGTGGAGGGTAACGCTCATTTAATTCCATGCTTACCAGTGAAATGCTATTTGAGCAATCTCTTCTTGTTTGAAGTGCAGGACGAGTGCGTTATAAATTTTAATTTTTACTTTCTTGTATTATTGTAGATCTGGTATGTACCCTGACGTGGAGAAGTCTGCTACCTTTACCATCATTCAAGGTGTTGCACCCATCAACAAGTATGTATATATATATTTTCCCCCTGTTTATTTAGAAATTGGAAGACCAAATAAAAAAGATTAGTTAGTTGTAATAAAATTAATGTTGCAGGTATGGAAGGGTTGAGGAGAAAGCAGGAGGAGAAGGATGCAAATGTGGATCAAACTGCACTTGTGACCCTTGCAATTGCTAAATTACTAAATTTCCACAGTAATGTGTTGTAATAAAATGCCGCCATGGAACTGATCACGTGATGATCAGCCATCTCCTGCCTGTTTGTTTGAACTCTATATTTCTCCAAGTGTGATTTGAATTTGGGATGTAACAGAAACATATCATCACATATATATGCAATTATGTAAGTTTGTTAAAAATCCACCTACAAGTATGTCACTGAGACACACCATATTCTAGACAAATATCAAACAAGTAGATGATCATGTAAATACATCAAACAAACGAGTTACGGTCTGGTCACTCAATGTGATTTATGGGACTATAATTGTGGACCTTTACAATGGTATAAAGTTTATAACAGAAAATCAAACCCATATTATTAGATTTTGGATAAATATCCCATGAGCAGAACTATATCACGACAATATAGTCATTCTATTGTTTGATTTTTAATATATAAAGTGTGTATTTAAAATTGACTTGTATTATAAAATGTTTGATGAATTAATTATTTATGCACAAACTATCTGAAATTAAATCTTATAAATGATTTCAAAAAAGTATTTTTACAATAATAAATCATTACACAAAATATGATTTAACAATTTATACGGTAAATTTGACAATTTTAAGTCTTGAGATATAATTATTTATTTTTGTCTTTTTCTAAAAAATAAACAATGAATGAAATATGTTGAGAAGAAATAAACTAACGAAGAAAAAATATATTAAAGAATTGAAAAAGAGAATGAGACGACTATTAAATACTTTGTAGGACCCAAAATATTTATTTTATTAAAATAATAAATGCTTCTTAAAATTCAATAACTTTATTTTTAGAAATTCTCAACTTTATAAGAAATACCATTAAAGTTTTTTACTATTCGTTGCCAAATTTGGGTCAAATCTTTTTGGCCGAATAGTAGTTCCACTTGATCATGTATCCATTTTCATTCATTTTCTGCGGTTATTGCTTTCAATCAATTTTCTCTAGTTATGTACCTGACATACTATTCAAACATTAAAAAATTTCTATGCAAACTTAGTAAATTTATCTACCACGGAGCTTTCGAAGTGTGGTGGGGAAAATAAGAATTTTCATCCTGAATAATAAAAAATTTAGTTTAAACTTTAGAAATGAAGAAATTTTGAGTAGATATATTTTATCGGTCAATTTTGCAATGATATTTTTCGGCCATAAAATCATTTCAAATTCATTTTACAAATGAAAATTTAAAGAAATATGCAAGAAACATAATATTTTATTATATATAAAAATGTTTTAAAATTACGGAGAACCCCAAACAGAAATATAATGACGTTTATATCTTAAAAAATATTTCTGCTTTATTTGCATTATTTCCCCTTCATATGCAAGGAAAAAATTATATATTGCTTTCTTTTTATTCTCCTTTTTCCCCCTATTTATTGGAGGATTAAGTTGGTGTAACTCTTATAGCACTAATATATGTATATATTTTTGGTAAAGCACTAATATTCTGTATGAAAATATCTTGATTCTTATGTAATTTTCTTGTTTGGCCTGCTTAGAGGAGAAAATTAATGTGATTGGTCTACAAATAGCAGTAATAAATTTGTTCTCCCTACTCAAAAGGACGGACTTAATTATACACTTAACAAGAATTAGAAAAAGGGGAAAATGAGGGGAAAAAAGAGCAAAAAGATGAATGTGGAAATTAATGTGGGAATCATATAGGATGCATATACATATAATTTTGTACGGATTTAAGTGTTTTTACTGTATATATTTAACCTGAAGGGCGTAGATGTCAGCTGAATTAAGTTAAAAAATATGTTTTTTTTTGAAACTTTATAATTACTTCCAAGTATTACATTATTTGAAAGCTCTCAAACAACTGCAAATTTGATTTAAAAAAAACAACAAAGCATTAACCAAACTTAATTCTTTTTTTTTTTTTAGGAAAAAAGTGTTGTTTATTAATAATCAAACTACTCCCAAGAATTTTTGCTCTAAATATGCCATGATATTTTTGTAGCTATAGGACTATATTAGTAAAGATAATAAAATAAATTTAAGTAATTTTTTTTCTAAATTAGAAAGTTAACTTGTACATTACGTCTTCTGAAGCAAATTAGTATATGGGTTAATAGAGCAGTAAATTAAATTCCCCACGATCCCTTCTGCCCCTCCTTGCAGGTTAATTAACACTTTAATTTGCTGCAATTTCGATTTCAAAATCCAACTTCTAATTATAATTAAGTTCATTCTACCATCCTATTCTCTACTATACATTTTCTTCCAATTTCATTGACTTATCCAAAGTACTTCTAAGACGAAATAAATAATGGAATACGAAAAACAGGTGAGATTAGTCAACAATAGCTTGCGCCTATTCATCTTTCTCATAGTTCAGTATGTTGCGCCCACACAAAATAACGTTTCTCATTTTGTCGTAAGCTTCTACTTCATTTTCATGCAAGAAAATTAAAATTATTATCTTTGTTACATACTGATCAATTTTTTATCTTGCATTGCATACATGAAAAGATTGAAGAATTTTCTTCCAAAAGGCTCTGTGAGTCCAAGAAAATTCTCAGAGTCAACCAACAATTTCCAGGGCCAACTATATATGCTCGGGCTGGAGAAACTTTGGTCATGGACGTAGAAAACAAAGGAAGTGACAACGTTAATATATATTGGTATGCACACAGCACACACACATAATATTATAAGTATACTCTTCCCCCCTTTAATCGAGCTTCTGCTTATTTGCATGATCGGTATGTCAATTTAAAATTTTGTTTTTTGGTCTCCAAAAGTTGTATACAGTACGCCAAACCATAACATTATCACAAGACGAGGAAGGGACACTATGGTGGCAAGCCGTCAGTTTATGGCGAAGCGCCACAATTCATGGTGCTCTTGTTGTCTATTCAAAGCCTGGAAATGCTAGAACATATTCTTTTCCTGACTTTCATTCCGATATTCCCATCATTTTTTGTATATTATTAATTATTAAACAAGCACTGTGTAATTTCATAGATCAATTCTAGTCTTTAACGACATATATATCTTTTGTTTTAATTTTATTCATAGGTGAATGGTGGAAGAAGAATCTAAAGGAGACTCTACTTGAATATACTGAAAGATTATGAATTCTGACGCGTTCATGATAAATGGTCAGCCTGGGGAATTTTACCCTTGCTCAAATAACGGTAATTCAAGTCATGCTATATTTATTTACGTTAAATCAAATTAACTTTTCTTACGGACAGGAACTGCCAAGACAGTAGTAGAGGCTGGGAAGACCTATCTTCTGGCAATGGGGAAAACTCTTTATTTTGGGATGACAGTCCCAATATCCAAAATGGACTACGTTAAGTTACGGATACACCAATCGATCGATTGCATTTTGGAGGCGGACCAACAGCCCGATTACTATTACATGGCTGCCAGAGAATACGTCACTAATGGCCTTATTGTGCAATATGATAATACAACTACCACAGCCATTTTAAAATACCAAGGAAATTACGTCCCTTCTTCAAATCCTTTTCTTCCTAATTCCTATTACGATGACAAAAATCCCCATGGTAATAATAACTCCAATGCTGTATATACCTAGTACTTATATTTGTAAGTTTGGGCTTAGCTCCGTGTTGTGCATATTATCTTGCTTGCTTAGGTGGCGTACAAGCGGAACTGTAGACCCCCTAGCCTAGATATTAAATGTAATCTACATTATTACACTGGGTATGTTGTTGTTAATCTACATTATTATTATTTTATCGATAAATAATACTAATACAACTCCTCTAGTACTTTTTATATTCTCTGTTTTTGTTTGAATAGTTAATTAGTTTCTTCCTATGATCATGGCTTGATTTAAAAGTGTTTAATCTTCTATAGCTATGAGATGATATATTTTACTGGTCGATATCGAACCAATTTTTAAAATTTTAATCTATTAAGGAACAATGAAAAGGATAAATTCTTCTACTAGATATTCATCATTTATATTTTTGTTTTCCTCAATAAACAAGACATTTCAAGAAGCTCCAAGATCCTCTTTTTTGGGTACCATAAAATAACATAATTTTATATCATGAAATAATTGGTTTGATGAATTGAATGTTTACATCAGATGTGTTTATTGTAGTTTTTTGTGTATAATTAGAAGCAAAATTCTGAGAGTAACTTTTAAGGACTGTTACTGCAGTACCACTTAATATTAAGGAATTGTTTTGTTCCAAAGCCAAAACTTAAAGGGATGATTACATCTACTTATAAATCAGGACTACGTCCAATAATTTCGAAAAGTAGTGATTTTGTATTTTTAATCACCGTTCATTTCATGATAGTTTTTCTTTTCATAATTATTAAATTTGAAATTTTGCCCCTGAAATAAGTGGAAAAAGAACTATTTCTGTCATTTCTATTTGAAGCTAAACCACTCTTTAAAGAGTGTTTAAAGTTCAGCCCTTTTCTAATCTCCCTCTCTCTACTAGATAGGCTTACGGTCCCAGCATTATAAATGTAAAAATTTCTTCACATATCTATTTAAGGGTATATATTACACCTTTTACGTGTACTATTTTATAATTATGTTAGTTAGAGAGGTTAGCGAACTACTACGATCTATAGATTTTCCATCTATATCCAATCCCAATGAGAATAGAAGCGAGTCGCTTCCGGCCTGTCTTGTAATCGTAGTCTTTTAGCTTATATAGTCGTCGGCCTTCCTACACGCATGCGCCCGCCAGAATGCCTCCTTGGTTTGGGACGAAGCCAAGCATTTTTTCTAGTCTTTATCTTTCTTATCTCTTACGATAGGCTAAGGAAAGACCCCCATTTCATAGCGCCTGGGGAGCACAAGTCTGATCCAGGATTGGAGAGGAGAGGTGGAAGAAAGGGTTCGGGATGGATTTTGGAGTCTTTGTGCGAGCCGTATGCGATGAGAGTCGCACGTATGGTAATGAGGGGGGTTCATGTCTATATGTGTAGTGTGGTGCTTAGGCCTACCCTTGAAAAGAGAAGAAAAGAAGATCTTGTAAGAGACTCACATAACAATCTTTCCTAGGTTGTTTCAATTAGCCAAATAATCGATTAGTAGTATGCCTAAGATTGCTATAAGAACTTCCCATTCTTGAAAACTGACTAATCAAACAAAGGGGGTGGACACGATGCCAAGCATGCAAGAACTGAAAAAGAAAACCTCCCAATCACTGGCTTTCCCTCGTGTGCCATTTCAGGCGAAAGAGCCAAGACTTCTTGACTGGATTGAGAGCTTGTACTGGGCCTTGATCAATCGGCCCTTAGAATCTAAAGTCCAAGCCATTTGGACCTCTGAGAGGCACTAACCATGGAGCACTAATTACTACTTGATATGTATTTTTCAATATTATATTTAATTTTAGTAAGTTAAGAGTCAATCGTAATTAAGATGTCTAACAATAATTATGAAAAATAATTTTTGCTCAACATTGATTCAACACGGAGGTCAATGGAATTCATCAAGTTTGTTTTAATGTTCTTACAGTATTTTTGTGTGACTTGTTCAATTTTTTTTTGTGACCATTTCTTTATATTTTTGTGTACTCGTTTTAATACTTTTATAATATTTTCAGTCTTTTCTTTGTTAAATTTTCTTCTTTTGTAATGGATATATTTGTTGGTGAAGTTGATTTTTTAATATATTTTTTGCAATTTAAATACAGATGTTGGTTTTTTCATTTATTTATAATGAATATTTCTTTTAAATTGACTGTCGAAGACGAATCTTTCTATGTATTTGTTGATTTTTATTTTTTATATATTTTGTATCATTAAATATATTTTTTTCCCTTTTTTATTGCATCATAGAACTAAAGTTATAGAGTGATTACATAGCAAAGTCAAATTTTGCACGACCTAGTGAAGTCCTTTTACATATAGATATACACAACTAGTTGGTTATAAGTTGGTATAATTTTGATTTGAATATTGCAGTTTTGCGTCAATATTAATTTTTCCTTAATATTCTAGTTTTATACCTATTGTATACATAAGATGAGTTTGTTTTTATTGTTTATTGAATGCTTGAAGTCCATTTACATACAAATTATATGCTCAACTATTGGTTATAAGATATTAGTCTTATAGAGTTTATAGACATTTGATTGAAATCACAAACTAAACAAAATGCATACAACAAATCCAAATTATATACATTTTTTGAAACATCAATATATATTAAAATAATACATTTGAAAATTTTTATTTTTAAACACCACATATCATTCCAAATTTATTTAATAGACCAGTTCAAAATTTTAAACAATAAAAATTAGTTTATGAATCAATTATATACACAAATAATTAAAGTATTAATATTAAACAGTTTATAAACATTTGGTTGAAACCATAATTCGTACCAATATTATATGGTTGATTCTTCAATTTCTGAAATCATTCAATAATTTAAAATCATATGATAAATCTATTTAAATTTGACATCTCAAGTTATACCTAAATTAATACAATATAACAATACTTTAAATTTGAACTATATAAACCGAAAAAATTTATAACCTTTTCAAATTATATGCCCATTACATATAATAAATGATATACTTATCAAATCAGCCCAAAATCATTAGGCCCTTTTTGCTCAAAAGCAACCTAAATCCAAAAAAATTGCCCTTCTGTTATTTTTTTTTTCTGGTAGTATTTTTTTAAAAAAAAATTATTTTATTTTTATTTTGCTGTGACTTTTTATATAAAAAAATAAAAAGATTCTTTTTTCAAAAGGAAAAATTTTTTCATGTATTTTTTGGATAGCATTTGTTTTTGGAAAAATTCATTTTATTTTTATTTTTCTGCGACGTTTTATGTAAAAGAAAGAAAAAAATTTCTTTCTAAAGAAAAAAATTTCTTTCTTTTTTTAAAAGTCATGTATTTTTTCCATGTATCGATTCTGTATACATGTATATTAATGTGTATCAATATTGAATAGATAATCATGTAATGTATTGATATCGTATAACTTACGTATAAGCATGTATCATTATTATATAAATAGTTGTAAACGCTATCAATTGTATAAATTGTTTACAAATATGTGTCAATATTATATAAATAGGTATGGGAAGAATCGACATTATATAAATGGTGCATAATTGTGCATCAATATTTTATAAATAATTATGTACTATATCGATATTTAATGATAAATAATTATGTAAAAAAGAAAAAAGTATTTAAATAGAGCAAATAAAAAAATTTAAAACATTGATATTTAAAAAAAATAATTTAATATAGCACAGCTAAAAAAATAAAAAAAAAGGATTTATTTAAAAAAAAAAAAGACCAAGTGAACAAACAAATAGAGTCAAACTGTGAGCTAAAAAGAAAAACACAAAAAATATCTAAAAAACAAAAAAGAAAAAGGCCAAAGCCATAAAAGAAAAAAGCAAAAAAAAGAAGACTGAATGGTCGAATGGCCAATAAACAAAAGGACTGAATGTCTAATATTATAACCAAATAGCCAAAAATCAGTCAGATAGCTATTTCTGGTAATTAAAAAAATATTGATTATTTTTTATGTAAGTAATTTTTTTCAGTGGTTTGTGGATGTAATTATCTCTATAAATTTTTAGGATATCGTTGATATTCAAGTGTTTCGGGCCCAACATTATAATTTTCAAGGATGCAGTTAATTTTCAAGTGTTTCGTATAATCATAAACTAATGAAAGATAGCGACAAAAATTTAAAAATCGAGAACATAAAGCTAAAATTGCATTGCATGTATCCTAAAATGCTAATTTATTGCATCGAACGTTTGCTTACAAGCTAAGGTGCATGTAGATGACATAACTGATAATGTCAAGTCAAGTTTAGGTTATTTATTGTCACGATCCAAAATCAGATCACAATTAAAGGTAAGCAAACTATGATAGAACAACATCAACACTTAGATTTTAAATCCCAAAACTTGCAGTCCTGAATACAAGAGCTTCTAAATAGAATTAAAAATTAAGTAAATACAAATTGTCTCATAAAGAAAATACAAAATCTGATAAAACGACAATAATAAAATCTCGAATACGATGACGATTCAAAGTTTAAGTCTCACTGCTATGATATGGAAAGGACAATAAAACCCTGATCAAGAAGATCAACTACCATGTAGAAGTCCTGTGCTCGATCTATAAGAAGGATACATAGTAGGAATGAGTACACCGAAATGTACCTAGTAAGTTCAACCATTTGGGTAGGAGAAATCGGACATGCATGTAATAACTAAGAACTCTATCAACTGCAACAAAAAGATTAGTACACAAGAGACATATATATATATATATATATACACACACACACACACACAAGAACATATAAGGATAATAAAAATATCCAATGATGCAGTGCAGATGAGATGGATGAATACCGTGATTCATCGTTCATGTGATATAAGATTTTAATTGGTGACTCCTAATTGATTATAGGTGTTAAAGTCAATTTCATAGTTTGGAAATAGAATTAGAGATGATTTAAGATCACATGAACCTCTAGTACAAAGTTAAGCTAAAAACTTTCTTAGTTTTGAGTTCCAATTTAAGATTTTATAAAAGTTAGGTAGTCCAATGACTTTTAGGTTGTATATACATGCTAGGATCAATTCCTAAGTATTTAAAATATATTAGATGTGATTTAGAGTCATAAGAGATCTTTTACATCAAGTTAAGTGTAAAGAATTTCTACCGACTAAGTTTTTTTATGAGTTGATAGAAGAGTCAACTTCAAATGACTATATCTCCTAAAGTATAAAGATCTAGGTGACCCTTAATATATTAAATCAATGATATTTGAATTGCCTTTCCAACTCATCTAATTTCGCCTTAATTGGAGTTCGAAGTAAAAAGTTATGACCATTTTAGTGAAAGAGTGCAGAACTGTCTGAAGGTCCGCAACGACTCTGCATCCGGACCTAATACGGACCCTTACCGGATAAGATAAGTGACATCTCTTTATTCTATTTTGAGGATACTTTTATCCCAAAATCTTTAGGGGTCTATTTAATGTCCCAAAAACGCATAAAACGTCTGTTTTTATAATCAAAACCCTCTCCCTTCAACATAAACATTCAAGAATCATCAAGAAAATCATCAAGTTAGAGTTAGCTTTTCAGATTCATCATCAAGATAAGATATTCTTCATAAATTTGAAGCTACCCAACTTAAATTTCTCCATGTATTCATGAATCTCTAGTATATGGTTTCAAAAAAGCGAATTCAAGAATTCCAAGAAAGGATTTCTTGATTCTTCTTTTTCACGAATTAGGGTTCTTCATAAGAACTCTAAAGATTATAAGTGAAGAATTCAAGAATCAAAGATAATTTCCTCAACCAATGTCTTTCTGAGTTCTTTCACTTTAAAAGAACCATCGAGATCTAGGATTTTCTCCAAGAAAGCTACTAGCATTTATCAAATTTCAGTTATAATATCAACTTTTCAAGTATGTAAGGTTAAACTAAAACATGAGATTATTCTCCTACGTGCCCTATAAATAGTCATAGAGGAATTTAGAGTTCATGAGTCCCCATACATGTTTCTTGAATTGTTTCTTGAAGGTTTTCTTGAAAGTTATATTAGTTATGTGTATTTTTAATGTTGATGATCATCATAAATTTGTTTTCTTGAATTGAATACTTTTCATGAGATATTGTATAAACTCTACATGTTATTTTGTTAAAGATTGCAAGAATGAGCTTAAGAGATGAGTCTAGAGCCTTAACGGTATGAATATGCTTGTTGTTTGTGGTTGTGGTCTTGAGTTGAGAGTGTTGATGATGATGTTGATGAGATTGATGTCCATGAGATTGATGTCCTTAGAGTCTTAAAAAACTTGAAACTTAATTCTAAAAGAATGTTCCAAGTCCAAGAGTTGATAGTTGATGTAATGAGTTGAGTTAGAAATATCCAATGAGACTAGATGAAGAATAATCTTGATGTTTGATGTTTTATGAGCATGTTGAGTCCTGCGAGGAGTATTGAACACCGAAATGAGTAAGAATAAATGTAACTCACACTCATTAACTACGTGACTAGTGTAGGAGAGGATTGAACTGTATAGTCGGATGCTTCCTTAGTCCCAAAAGAGGACTTGATGTTCTTTAATTGTCGATCCATTGATGTCATGTCCTTTACCACGACAAGGTACTGGATGGATGCGGCAACGTTGCTTTGTTGTACCATCACTAGCTCATAGGTGATGGTTTTCGGTTAGAGAAACTTAAAGATAGGTTCTCCATTGATAATACTTTGATATTGAGTTGATGATATGAGTCTTGATTGGTGTTGATGAGTCATTGTCTACTATTTATTCTTACTTTAGATAGACATTTGACATTTTGATTAATTATTATTCTGAGTTGATGTTATACCATATTATTCTTCCTATTTCTATTTCATTAAGCCATTTTACATACAGTACATTCCACGTACTGACGCCACTCGGTGCTGCATCATTTTATGGTGCAGATACAGGTGTTAGAGACTATCAATAGGCACATCGTTTAGGATCTGAAACATTCAACTAATTGGTTAGCCTCCCTTACTTCGGAGGATTCATTACCTTTATTTCATCTTGCTTTAGAGTTAAACTTGACTAGCTTTACTTTATTTGATTTGAGGTAGTCATGAGTCTATCATTGACACCGCTTGATAGTGATAGAGGCTTCTTAGACTAGAGCCGATTGTTGATGTTAAGACTTGTTGAGCTAGTTTCTTCTACTAGCCCTTTATTTATGATATTATTTTGAGACTAGATGAGATGTGCCAATTACCTTTTTTAGTCTTGGACGCTGATTTTTTTGAGTTACTGATTGAATGAATGTGATTAGGCCAAATTGTTTGCTCGGGGATTAAGAATAGTTTTTGAGTGCTGGTTACGTTTAGGGTACCCTCTCGGGGCATGAAAAATGTAATGCATCGTGTAGAATCACGACTGTCGCACAACCAATATACACATCTACCGAGCTAAAACTACCAGGTTGAACCTAAGGGGCCTCGCAGACCATGTATTGAAATCTCTCAACCTTGCCACCTGCTTATGGTCAAGAGGTGTCACAATATCTGAACCTTGCCACCTCCTCGTGGTTAAAGGGTTTTAAAAGTAGTACTATCTCATTCTTGCTACCTCATTGTCATCAAGATATTTTAGAAAATATGGTACAATATCTCAATCCTTGCCACCTTCACGTGGTCAAGGGTGGTATAAAGCAATATGAGATGAATATATACTAATGCCACAAATCAAAATATATGACAACAATGTAATAAGATAACCCATAAATACCAACCATAGAATCATAAAGGAAATTCCAAGTGTCACAACCGATACCACAAGCCATCGACGTGCCTCAAATCACCTCACTTTCACCAATAGCCAAAATACCAATAACATTGCACTTCGTAAGTCCCAAAATATACACATGAGTCCCAGAAAGCATCTCAAATAACACTTATTACCACAAAGTTTCTCAAATAGTATCAGAAGGCTCATATTACCACTACAACATCCAAAAATATCTCAATTATCAAGGAAACATCTCAATTTGCCAATAAGTTCACAATTTACCATAATTTCGATACAACCGATTTCACAATATCGCAGAAATATTATCATATCAATCCAATAACATAAGTATAATCTGAAGGGTCGTTAGATAGACAAATAAATTCAATTTACAATATATACTTTATCCCATGACAACAAGTTATCCTGAAATTACTATTCCACCTCCACAGAGAAATAACTTAACCCAGTTTTAATTGTTAATTCTGGGATAAGTTATCCAACTTTAGCAACTAAACAAGGGATTAAAGGGGATAAAAAAGTTATCCCAGGATTAGCTCCTCTTATCCATTACACCAAACGACCCCTAAGGTATAACTGGGGGGATAAATAATCACATGACTACCTAATACCTATAGTCAAACACCGAATAAAATAATCCTATATTTAATTATGAAATTATTATATTTTATATCTCTCACGAAATGACTTAGGAGCATAACTTGTGGGTTCTGAAATGAACTTTTGCCTTTGTTGACATAGATGCAATAAGAATTAAACAACATAACTTGATATGCCTTTTAAGACATAACTTGTGTTAAATTATTTTACAAAAAATATAAACTCATGCCAACCATGTCTATCATTAGTATTTCTGACCACTATTTTGTTTTACTTAATATAGTGAAGGAAGAAAAATTAAAGACCATCAAATTTGGGGAACAAAATTAAAAACCATCGCAAAATAAGGGCTATATTATCTGAATAACTCGCTTAGTAAAGGTCATATTTATCTCTACCTTTATTTAAAAAATGCTTATAAATAAAACTATGTTACGGATTAGTACATTATAAATGTGATGCATATACATCATTAAGTTGAAAAAATACGAAAATAAATAAGTGAGAAATATACCAAAGAGATTAGATTTGGAGTATCTTTCATAATAAGTAAATTAATTAAATGCACATAAGTCATAGATCTTAATAATGAGATTGCAAACCATATGTGTTTAAGTAGGTTGACTATCTTTATTCCAAAATTGAACCATTTCTTGTACTATATATATGTGTACTTTCAGAAATATTATGAGACGTAAAGGTGTATTGTTTTAATGGCGTTGAGACTTATGACTACATGCTTCTCAAATTTTCTTTTGAACATCATTGTCCTTTGTTTAGTTGAAGGATATGGGTCTAGTCGAAGATCAAACGTTGTTGTTAAGGTAGAGTTTCCAGAACGATTTTCATTGTTTATATGGTTTGTAGGCTAGTATACGATGGAAAATTTATCTAGTGTGCACAGAATGTTCACCGGCCACAGAGTGCTCATCTGAAGGGTACAGAATGTGACAAAGGTTATAGCGACCGTAGATTATCCTGGAGTTTCTAAAAAATATATTTGAAATTTAAAAGTTTATATGTCATTTTTTTTTTGATGAATAATTTATTTTTGCAGACTATTCATGGAGATATTTATGATTTTGTGGAAATCTATAAACAACCAACTCTCCTGCACCTAATACCGAACAAAGGAAACATAAAGGTGTACGAGTGGAGCATCTTCAATGGGAGTTGTGAGCTATTCTTGCTTTAAATTATGGTATTTTGAGGAAAACTTCATTAAACACGCAGTAAGTTTTATAGAAGCAACAATTTCAAAGCTATGATCTCTTTCGCTCTCTCACCAACTTAGTTTATCTTTTCATTTGATTTTCGAGATAATTTAATTTTTCAACATGATATTAGAGACAACCTCATTTCAATTCTTGAATTTTTTATGTTGCATATAGTATTGTTGGCATTTATGATTGAAAAACAGATGACAATTGAGAAAGAGCTAGAAAAACAAAGGATATTGAAAGCTAAGCAATTGTGAAAGGCTGAAAATATTTATTTTAAAGCAGAATAGTACTGGCTGAATAAAAAAGATTGTCCAATTGGAACTGCCCCTATTCGACGAATGGCACAAGAACAACCCCAAAGCGCCAAAGATGCCTCCCTAACCTTGGCTAATGAATACCTTTCTGGAAACACTATCGATGTAACTACACATTTGATTATTTCGGATTACACTTTTTTATTAGAATTATTATAGTTTAGAAATTCTACTCCATATAGTCAGTTATACCTTGATTAATTTTATAAAGAACTATTTCAGTTTGCAGGGATTAGGGTTAAAGCGTCTCCAAAAATAAACAGATTCACAGGTGCCTCGAGTATTATTACTTTGTATAACCCACAAATAAATAGACTTGGCTAATACAGTTCCGCAACAATATTGCTTCGAAGTGGAGATAGTGCGAAAAATTTTGAGCAATTACAAGCTGGATGAATTGTAAGAGTTCCTTTTTTATAACATCTGTGAATCATCATTAACAAACATAGTCAATACAAGTAAAGAACACCAAACCCAATAGAATGACCTAGCATGAACGGTATTGTGAATCACCAAACCCAAGAATCAGCTATTTTCCGGAAAATTCTCTCTATAAGTAGTCTATATCTCTAAGCTTTCTTAGAGGTTCTAAGTAATTCTAGTCTCTCTAAAAAATCCTTCTTAATTTATATCACTCTCAATCTATTATTTAGAGTAATTCCTCTATAAAATTTTCAATTTCTTTTTCTCCAAATATGATAAATATCTGTAACACCCCACATCTTACAATACTAGTACTATGCAAATGAAACATGATATGGTTTAGTAAGATTAGCGCCCATCATTAAAAGTGCTTGAATCTCAAATTAGAGGGCGATATGTATGTCTAACGCTGAAGAGGATGGAGCGTAAATAAGTTTTAAGTTAAATTGAGTGGATCACGACCTTAAACTAGGTGAAGAAGTGAGGTGCTTGTAGGACTTAGGAAGCTAGCAGGTAAGTCACCTACTTGCTTAGCTTAAATTTGCTAGCTAAAAGGAGACGAGGCCCGAAGTCGAATTTGTCCAAGTCCGATAGTGAATAAAGTCCATGTTAAGAGTGTAACTTTAGCCCGTATTTTACCATCATAAATGGACAATACTTATAGCCCTAGATGAATAATAAAAGGGCCCAAGTACATCACAATCCACTTGACTAATTGGTCCCAAACTAAGTGAAGAGGAATTAGGAAAATTGGGCAGCCAAGGCCCATCAACTTTGAGACCCATTTAGGCCCAAGTGTGAGGGCCAAGCTGCTGCATCACAAGATTATTGATATATTTTAATATATGGTCAAAATTTCAAGTGAAAATTGGCCAAAGAGGACCTTTAAAAGGGCTCAAAAACAACCCTTAAGTCATTTCACTTGAAACAATTTTTCAGCTTCCTAAAGACTCTTCTGTTTCTCTTTACTTCATTTCACAAGGCAGCCAATAAAACCCTCTAGGGTTTTTGAAGAAAACCTTAATCTTGAAGGCTAAGGTAATTAGAAATATCCATATATTTTTTATAATTATCCCATGAAAAACAAGAAATATATGCTAGTTATACTTGTGATGGAAATTTGGACAGCATGTGTTCTAAGGATTGTTGTGGACTTTTCTTGTTATTCAAGGGGATTCTCTCTTCTTGGTTGGCTGAATTATGAAGTAAGGCTCATGGTTTTAACAAGGTATAGTTTGTTAGTGATGTAACTAAGCTGCTGCACCACTTTACAGTCTGCAAAAGTGAGTTCTTATAGGATATCACAATTGTGTTCTTAGTACGAACTTGTGAGCTGATAGATGGAAAGCTATTTCCTCACATCCTTCATGGATATTTTGGTACTATTTTATGGCCATTTCTATGTATAGATGGGTTGACAACAGTTTGGGTAAAGTTGAAACAGGTTCGGGATTGTCGACGTTAAAATGTGGCGAAGGGACATAACGTTATGTCGCCTATTTGTATGTTGTCTAGAATTATTATGTGTTGTGCTTTGTGGGCTACTATAAGACTATTACGGCACTAAGATAGGCTGCACGTGATATGTATATGAGCATGTGTATTAGCAAATACGATTATAGGCAGAAAGGTTGAAAGAATACGCTCGGGTTTATAATTATACGCTTGCTGCCCACATGTTGTTTTTTTATGAGATTGGGCTGCCAAGATGTATCTATTGGCTGCTAATGCTAGTTTTATCACCTACTATATTGTAGAT
>JAABOM020043088.1:0-16347 GCA_011800125.2 Solanum clarkiae | reverse complement strand
AAATATTGTCTAAGTGTTTGAGAGAGTATTTGGGAATGTCTTGAATGATATGAAGGTGAAATATGGCTAAGTATAGGTATTTTCACGCATGGAAACACTTAGAACCAAGACCTAAAAGTTGGACCGAGATAGAAAAGCAACGCACAAAAATACACAGTAGCGCGCCCTTGGCGCGTCGCGCTAAGAGCGCGGATGCACACTGGAATCACATTTTTGTGATTTTTAAATTTTGCTACGGTTGCTCTTAAATGGGGGTTAGACCCATTTCCCACTCAATTTGACCCCCTTGATCAAGAATATGAAGTTGAATTTTCGATATCACGCACGAATTTTGAGATATATGAAAATTACAATTCTCAGGACTTCCGAGGCACATTTTTAGGCACTTTTTGGGATCGTTTCAATCTCTCCCCCTTGAGAACATTCGTCCCCGAATATCAAAGAAACTTATATAAGAAGAGTAATCATAAAGAAATCAGCCTCAATAAGAATGCAACAACACACTTAAAAAAAATACTATTTTCAAATTCTCAACATAAGTGTAAAATCATCATGAGTTTTGTCAATATAAACATGAATGCATGCAAATGACTTGGGGGATAGAACATGAGACATGAAATCATAAAGAAGACTTAGAGTTAGCGCCTTAGGCTTGAGTGGGATGGAAAAGATAAGGATATTATTTTTGCATGTCCGCTTTGGCCTCCCAGGTAGCACTCTCGACTTGTTGATTCCTTCAAAGGACCTTAAAGGAAGCAACATCCTTGTTCCTCAACCTCTTCACTTGTCTATCTAAGATCTCTACTGGAACCCTTCATATGTCAAGTTGTCTTCAACTATCCCCGCAACATCAAGAGATATAATAGCATTAGGGTCACTCATACACTTCCTCAATAAAGACACATGAAAGACCAAATGAACCAATTCTATTTCACTATGCAATTCCAACTCATTGGTCACTTACCAATCCTCCTCATCACCCTATAAGGACCCACATATCTAGGGCTTAATTACCCTTCTTACCAAAACGAACCACACCCTTCATGGGTGAAACCTTCAAATAAACCCAATCATCAACTTTGAATTCAAGATCCCTTTTCCTCACATCGTCATAGGACTTTTGGCGACTTTGTGACATCTTCAACCTTTCTCTAATCATTCTAACCTTCTCAAAATCCTCTATAACCAGATCTGATCCCAACAAAGCCACCTTTCCAGGCACTTTTGAGGCACATTTTTTGGTACTTTTTTGGGTCGTTTTATTATGGTTATGATTGTAACTGTGACTGTGGTTGTGGGATTGGGTGTCACGCTTTGACACATAATTGGATTGGATTTCATATTCTATCATATAATTGAATCTGGTGTCACGTTCTAATACATATTTGGATCGGGGTGTCACATTTCGATACATTATTGGATTGGGTATCACATTTCACACATTAACTATTTGGGTGTGGGTTCCATGAGAGGACCACTGTTAACTATTATATTTGACATTGATATTGTAAATCGATATATTGAGCATGAGCTATAAATTATTATTCTTTCTATATATGTGTGGTATACTATATTGTGATTACCTATATATATTTTTGTTATTGAAATAGTCGCGTGATCCCACAGTACACTGTCACTATGTATATTGATACTACTCTTTCTCTTTCTTTGTTGAGTACAGGACATCTTCAGATGGCTGGTGACAAACCTCAGATAGGAGATTGTTGGTTTTGGAATTCAAGAATGAGCCAACTCTTTTAGGCTACTACGGATTCTTCTAGATCCTCAATCTACTTCCTGTAGACTCAAACAATTCTAGACATTGATTATTCATGTTTTTCATGGGTTTTATTTTCTCATTATAGACTATTACTAGAATTTTGGTACAATGACTTTCAGGTTCTAAGAGGTTATTTTTTGCACGGCTTTAAATTGTTCTATTTGAGTTTATGGGAACTTAATATTTGATCTCTATCTTGTGTTAATTGCCTTAATTGGGTTATAGTAATGGTTCTCCCACCGGAGGATTAGTGTGTGGTGCCAATCACAATGGATCAAAATCATGACACAAAGTAACTCATATAAATTTGGATCTGGTAAGTGAGAGTGGTATTGTGATCCCAGGGTGGTATTTAATCCATTTGAAAGTTGTTAGGGGAGATATTTAAACATGCATATAATTAAAGTGCTAAACCAAGTTTTTCCATCAAGTTTAGAGAATTTTTTTAATGCATTTTCTCAATAAAGAATAACTAATTAAACAGGAGCTATTCAAAACTTACAATGGAAAAATCTAGAGGAGAACGTTGAATAATATTGCCTTCTCCCAATGTCATACATCCACCTTACCCTACAAAGAATTTATTGTAAGATTTCCTACATCAACTTTGTGGAACCAAATACTCTCCAAACTATTGAATTTTAGTGATACATAGAAAGAAAACACTATTTCTATATTTAAAATCTTATTAAGTAAGAAGAAAATGCAAAAAGTAACAACCAATGAAAAATCATCAATAACTGCTAACTAAAATTTTCTTTTGTAAATTTATAAAAATGTGCTCTAGAAAAAGATTAATATTTGAAAAGGGTAGTTTTATGCGATTTCCGATAGTTTCTTAAGTATATAATTTTAACTTTTTATTGTAAAACTGGTTAATCACTCTTAAATTCGAATTCAAATTTTCAAAATTATGATGACAATTTAATTTTATCCAACAATAATATATAAAATCAAATCGATCAATAAATCAAACTGATATGTTATTGGTTCATTGTTATTGAGTTATTGGATTATTGATTTTTTCTTTCATGAAAATTTACGAAAATGTACATATTATGTTTCACTATTTTCAAATATTCCCTACTATTTATACAAATTTCTAAAATCCCTCTTTTTCACTAGTATATCTGTATAAATAGCTTTTGAATCAGTATGAGTGCAAGTATATCCGCATAAATGACTTATGAATCATGTATGAGTTTCAGTGTATCCGCAAATCATGACTTATGAATCCGCATAATGGTCACTTATGAATCATGTATGTGCCAGTGTATCCGCAAATCATGACTTATGAATCATGTATTAGTGTCAGTGTATCCACAAATCATGACTTATGAATCATGTATGTGTCAATGTATCTGCCTAGTGTATAAAATAATAATAAACATTTTAAGGAATTTTAGTAATTATGCAGATGGTTGGGATATATTGAAGTTTCTTTATTTCACTATGGGATTTATGTAACTAATACAAAAGTTATTAGGTTATTGACTCGATTTCATTTTTTCAATATTGAGTTATTAGGTAAATTGATAACCCGATAAGAATATACTAACTTACCACTTTACCCCTACTGCCCTAAAAGATATTAACTATTAATAATTAGTCTATTAAAATTTAAAATATTTTCTTTGGGCTTTGAATCAATTCCCAATTCAGGGATTCACACTTCAGTCTTCAATAATTCATAACTCACACTTCAAAGAATCAAAATGTGTCTTCCTTCTTGTTAACCACACAACAAATTACCAAATTCTCACCCGAGAATGAATCATCAGCTATAAATTCAGTTTGGTTGCAGGATATGATAATTGGTATTTTGAAATTTTTAAACAGTCCACTAATGGCTAGCTTTGAAATTCAAGAAACAAAATCTTTTATTTTATTACACTTATATTGTTCTTTTTATGTTAGCTACTTTTTTGTTCTATCATGTCTAATTATTTTATATGAGCATTTTTTTTATTAGTTAAATTATAAATCGAACTGTTAAGGATCAAAAATCGATAAATCAAAAATCGATAGCAAATATCTTATTAATTTGGTTATTGATTTAGCATATTTAAATATCAAAAACTAATAAATCAAATCGATAATACATAAAATCAAATTGATAATACATAAAATCAAATCGAACTGATCGATGCACATTCGTAATAACAGATAAACTTTTGTGATGTTTCTGTTTTTTTAGCTAGCAGGTATTTTTACTTTTTTCAAGATAAGCATAAATTATATTTAAAATATGGGTAGTTTGTCTGTCTAATGGGTAGTGCGGTGAAATGAACCCATATTTTGGTAATTTGCATAATCTATCTATATTTTAATGGGTTAGGTGAGTGACTTTTTACATGGATAAAATATGGGTTCAAACCAATACCCGACTCATTGATCTGATGTTCACGCTCCAATAAGAAAGTGGTCGCTATCAGTAATTAACCTAATCGAAGGTTAGGGTCGAATCCACAGGGAATACATGGTTTGACTACAAGACTTCACTATCAATCATTCAAGTATCTATAACTAAAATCTCTAAAAGGAAGGGGGGTTGTGATTCAAGAACAAAAATAAATAGACACTAAACTATGATGCAGGAAAACACTCAATTTTACGGACAACTTGAGAATTGTGTTCCCCATGGTTCGCCGACTCGATTAACCTAGATACATAACTACAATTATAGGTTCGCATGCAGGACGGTAACTTAGGTTCTTCTAGTCCTCTTGTGAAAGTGAAGGTCGAATTTCACCATGGCACTTGGTCGGCAACCATGGCGTGCCAACTTACCTATTGTCCCAGTCAACCTCTCCTTGGTCAGGTTTGGTGATTAGATGAGAATACATTAATCGAATCCTGTCATCTATTTCTCTTTTTCTATTCGTCACTACCTTGGTCGGAATCGTGATAGTAGGCGGGATTTGGTGTTGGTCACCACCAAACAACAATCATAATAAAGAGAAATAGACAATACATGTAAAACCCCAATCATAGAAATGCACAAATCTAGGTCATCTCAAGTCAACTACCCATAATTCCACAACCCCAAATTGTGGGTGCTTAGCTACTCATGGCTAAGGTAAAACCAATAAAAATGCAAATACAAGACATGATTGAGAATTTTACCCAAAGCAATGAGGATTGAAGGCACTGCAAGTTGAAAAACACAAGCTTGATAGATTGACAATAAGTACAAAACAAGATTTACAATCCCCGAAATTGTGTTTTCCAAGAAAAAAAATGAAGAACTTTGTTAGAACCCTAAAATATTCTTAAGAGGATATTCAAAGGCACATTCAAATGTCTCTCAAAATGGAATCTCGTTCTCTCCCTCAAAATAAAACCTAAATTAAAGTATTTAGAGTAGTTACAAGTTTAATCCTAAACATTACATAGAAAAGACAGCTGACAGCTGGTATGCCTCATTGGTACGACTCGTAGGGTGACTTAAGAGTCGTAATCGGGGTCTCGTATCGGGTTCTTGTCATCTTGGACTTAACTGGTACGACCCACTGGTATGAGTCGTAGCTTGGGCTACGATTCGTATGCTCCTCTCGTAGTCTAGGCCTTCAGTTTTTTATCCAAAATTTGGGCTCTCTGTTTCCTGCTACAAGTACATCTATACGAGTCGTAATGAGACTTACGACTCATAGGATGGCCTCATAGGGTTGACCTCCACTTAGCAGATTTCTGACTTTTGATCTTTGTTTCTTGCTACGATAACACCTTACAACTTGTAGCTTGGGCTAGGACTCGTAGGTGAACTCGTATATCCTATGATTCAGCAAAAATCTGCAATTTTCCTCCAAAATCAAGTCAACCTAACTTTTCCGCAAGAACAACACAAAAACACATAAAAATCATAAAAAAATCGCATTTGGAACTCATAAAATCCTTTATTTTAGACATCAAATGTGTTGTATTTTGATAGCACATCAACAATTTCAACTTAGAATTATTGCTTGTCCTCAAGCAATGACTCAATCTATGCAGACAATGAGAAATACATAGCAGTTAATTCAATGGCATATACATCATTCACTCTAATCCAGGTAGCCAACTATCATTTTCAAAATCGTATTGTAAAGCTACTTAGCACAACAAAATCATGATGATGAATCTTGCAACCCAACTATGATAAGCTAAGGAGCATCAACCATCCACAATCACTGGTATAGTCATATTCTAATCAAGTAGTGCAAATGCCCTCACAGAAAAAAAGTCCCTCTTACTCACTACTCACAGAAAAGAAGTCTCTCTTACTCACTCAAAAAGTATTTAGAATTCAGGGACGGAAGAAATATTCTCACTCTCACAAATGAAATTCATGCAAAATGAGTAACACTATAGGCTTGCCTCTATACTCATCTTCCGGCTTGGTGACAAAGTTATTTGGATCACTTTAGGACTTAACGGCTTGTAACTTTAGGACTTAACGGCTTGTAATGGCAAGTAGTAACTAAAAACTATCCTTGAACCATGTTTACTAACACTTTTTTTCTTCATAATCTAACCATTTTCACTAAATCCACCCTTATTCTCCTGTTTCAAGCTTTTCCTGAGTGCTTTCTTTCTCTTTTCAGTTGTGCATTATTTCTGAACTCATTTTTGCTAATTTTTCTCAATTCAAGGCACTTTTAATCTCTTTATCCTTCTCGGGCTCATGATTTTTTTATTTCTTTCTTTATTTCCCAACTAACTACCTCATTGTTATTACTTTACCACAATAAGGATTACCCTCAACTTAGACTTTTAGTTTGAGGTGAAGTACACAATATCTATTCCCTAAACCAGGGCCACAATTTGTAGCCACCCTCAACTTAGGCTTTTAGACTTAATTAAAGTTCACATATGTTCAAGGATAGACCAGGGCCAATATCAAGGTATTTCATCAAACAAGGTTAAGCTAGTAAGGTGTCAAGAAAGAATGAGTACATGCGAAGCTAAAAAATTTAGAACAAGGGATTCACTCACTCATTTGGTAGGTCATTTAGGTTAAAAGTGGGTTCACTCAAAGAACAAAGGCCTAAGATCCTTTCCAAATCAACCACATCACCAAACTAATTTTAGAGTAACAAGGTAAGTTCTGAGTCCATACTGATACATGAATGCAATAAAATAAGCTCACAACACACATGGCATTGCACCCATAGTCAAGTATAAACTCACAGTCAAGTATAAACTCACAGGTCATGCTTGAAGCCTCAACTTACTTCCACATTATCAGAACAAATATTGTCAGATACTCAAAATGCATGAGTGCATTAATAACCACAATCTCAAAAAATTTTGAGGGTACTTAATTTTTCATCAAAATTTAAAAAGCATTTAAAGCCTAGGTATATGCCAACAGATTACACTATTATGTATCTAGAGACTATCTGCACTACCTAAAACATGCCAGTTCAATAGAAAATTAAACATCCACAAGGAAAAAGAAACACGACAAGAAAATCTTGGCATCAAAAATAGGGGAAGTTATGGACTCGAGGCTACTCAGACTTCACCTTAATCTATAACTTCCCACACCCCACCAAAATAGAATGCTTTGTCCTCAAAGTAAAGACAAGAATGAAAAACCAAACATGATAACACACACACACACACACACACATATATATATACACACACACATTAAAACCAAACACTAACATCCAGAATATAAGTAAAAACAACATCCAACATAAAAATATTTAATCAACTCCAAGAACCAACATAATAAAAAGATTGTCCAACAAAAGAACAAAGTATCCATAAAGAAATAAGAACTGGGATCAAAAGGGTCAAACATCATGGTGCTCAAGCACCGATATCTGTCTAGTCAGCAGGGTCCTGGGTCACGACCTCCTCCTCAGCAATCTGGGTCGTAGATGTACGTGAGCTACTCTCTCCATGTGATTGTTGTTGCTCCTTATCTCTCTGTATAGCCGCCAACTGGATCGACTCCTGCACCACTTCCTCTGTTATCGGCTCCTCCACTGGGGTTGTTGGGTTATCAGGTCTAGGCCTCTTTTGGCTCAACTCTTGGTCATCTGTCTCGGGGGGCCTCTTCCCATGAGCATTTGGACGGTCAGCTAACCAGTCAAACACCTCGTCATCCGCCGGTGCCACCTCTGGACTATAATAGGGGCTACTAACATCTATAATAAGTCAGCCCTAAACTTGGTCAACTCTTCAGTCACCGTGCTCATGTCGACAGGCCTAGCTCCCTCAAGTCTCCACTGAACTCTCGCCTCGAAAACATCTACACGGGCATCCACCGCTCTAACTCTCTCATCAACCAAATCGAGGGTGAATGCCTTTATCCTCTCCTCTGAGTCCCTTACAGTCTGGCTGACCCAAGGTCTGACCTGTGCTGCTAAAGCTTAAGGCCTGGACTCTGCTGTAGCCACCCTGCATAATAGTGCCTGAAAAGCAACAGTAAAGATAATAGAATTAACCTATACTATAGATGTTGTTGGTGCTGGAGTACTGGAGGATAGGGTGGACTCAATCTCAACAGCCGGCGTAGGCTCTGTAGCTGCTAGAGTAGTACTGGTGGTATCTGGAGTCGAACCCTGAGTTTGAGTCTCAACCAGAAATGGATATGGGATAGCCGAAGGAGTTGCACGAGGTAGGGTCACTGGGTTCTCATCAGCCTTTATCAGACTGGGATCCATAGTGTGTGTGGCCTCGATATGCTGGTCCCGGTGGGGGTCTATTGGAACACCTGGTGTACTGCATAATCGATGGATCAAAATAAGGAATGGCAGTGAGGTGTTTATCCAAACAGTGAACTCGTGGATCTGCTTAGAGATAATATGGGCCCAATCTATCTCATAACCAGCTAGGGTGTTGGCTAATAACACAACTTGCTCCAAGGTGATTACATTATCCGTGAAAGTAGGCTGAATACACCAACGAATAATGGACCGCCAAAACTTGGCTTGGAAAGAGAGGTGGCTTTTCACTATCGAATCTGCATGGTTTGTAACCCACGTCGGCTCGGACCCCTTCTCACATATCTGGCTGGCTATCCACTATAGCATCTCGGTCTTGGCCCCAACATCTTTTTCACTCATCGCTCTCCTCATTTTGTCAATGCAACCATCGTACTTTGCTATGGACTAAGCCACTCTGTAGGTGGGCCCAAATTAAATCCATCAAATAATATCCTTCTAAAAATAGGAACTCTCCGACCTTGGACTGGCACTATCCGTAACCTCAGCTGCTCAATCGGCTTCTTGCTCTTCGGTAACCCTCAACGGAGTGTAGCAAGATAGGCCGCATAAAACTCACGGACCACGAAAAAGGCATACTTGCCCAGCTGCTGTGCAGTCCATCATAGTCTGTGTCTGTCTATCTCCGTATCTTATCCTGGCACCTTATCGAATCCCAAGTCGTTCAGCCTAGACTCCTCATGAAATTGTCGCACCGATTTTCCCTATCCCTTGGGCTCTAACCCCTAGTCATATATCCCCTTAATCCCTGGGACACACCATCTGCAGTCAATTGGGGGTTGTGATTGGACTTCTTCCTGTTGGGACTGGGAGGTGGTCTCAGACTCCAACTTTGACCTTAAGTGTGTGGGGGTCATCTGTGGTAATCTGCTCTCAGACCCATCTCCATTACCCTGTTGTTCCTCCTCTTCAGACTGGGAGGAACTGCTGACTTCCATCGGTGTCTGAGCTGTGCATGCCCGGGTCTGAGATACATTAGCCTCGGGGTCTATGCTAACCCTGTGAACTTTTAGAGGCCCCTCAGATCTCTCAGCCTCAGAAGATTCATCCACCAATCTCCATTGGGATGTTTGGATTGCTTGTTTCTCTTTTGGAGGCATGATATCTACAAGCCAACCACACAATACATGTGAGCATCACGATGTTCGATCAAATGAATCACATAACAAAGAACAAGAAACAAAAATAATTTAAGTATAGAGAATCACTGATGCAGATGCAGGTCTGCAGATATGAGGTGCAGTTATGACTCATAGGGTGTCCTACGAGTCGTACACTTGCTCGTAGTACCAAGATTCCTGAAACATTATAGTCTGAACTTAGATACGAGATGCATTACGAGTCGTAGTCTGGCCTCATACCTCTCTCTAGAGACTATTTTTAAAAACTCAGTTAGTCTTACGAGACCCTTATTACGAATTATAGCAGGTCCTATGAGTTGTATGTGGGTCTCGTATGAGAAACATGAAGGAACCATAAGTGACTGGTGCTTGCTATAAGGGACCACTATGACTCGTAGGGAGAGGCCTCATAGCTAAAAACAGAAAGCACCAGGAGTGCCTATCACTTTCTCACAAAAAGCACAAGCTAAATAAACACAATTGAAGAGTTGACAATTATAAGAGTAACACAATAGATTTGATACATAAATGGACCCATTACAAAATCAGACAGTTAAAACAAGAATCAAAGTTGATTCTAAATTATATCAAGCACAACCAAGGATAGTTTCATCTTCAAACTTGCATTCCATTGAGGTGCAGGTGCAATTCAAACAATTTCTATCAAGTTCAACAAGCCATAGCATATAAAACACACCCACATTTCCTAAATTCCAATTCCGAAGACAATTTTCACAATAGTCGGGCAACAATTAAGCACTACATTCTAGGGACCCAAAAATTTTCACATTAACATCCACCCACTCAAGAATTTCGAACAAGGTTCAATTCATAGCGAACTCTTTCAAAACATACAAACTCTAGGTTTCATGTCTAGACCAAACCATCATCACATGGGCATGAGTTCGTGGATAAACCTAATACACAATCATCCATAGAATAAACTCACCATAGTGCATTATAAGTAACCATGAAGCTTACCAATTTTTAGAAGAATCTAAATCAAAGCAACGCAGAGAGAAAAACATGCCAAAACCCTAGAGAA
Organism: Solanum clarkiae; assembly: GCA_011800125.2. Lineage (NCBI taxonomy): Eukaryota > Viridiplantae > Streptophyta > Magnoliopsida > Solanales > Solanaceae > Solanum > Solanum clarkiae. The sequence goes on along the minus strand of JAABOM020043088.1, from coordinate 5,682 downwards.
TGTTGCCTTCGCCGGAGTACTTGCCAAAAATGACATGGGTAGCCAGAAGTTTGATCGGAATAGTGAATAGGGGAATGATTTAGGGGTTTCTGTTGAGATTAGGGCTTTTGAAATGAAAATGGGGGTCAAATTTTATTTTGACCCCTTTATATAGAATCGGGTCGCCCTTTTAAAAAGTTACGGATTGGGGCTACAAGACCCCGACTATAAGTCATAGGGTGTCTTATGACTCGTAGGTCCTGGTCTCGTAACATACCCAACACTTGCAAAAATTTAGAATTCATACCTGGGTACTATGAATTCCACTTACGACTCGTAGGAGACCCTACGAGTAACGTTGGCTCGTACTGTGTGTGCCAACATTTGATACTCAATGTTTCCCTCTATGAGGCATGATTGCGAGTCGTAGTTGGACTACGACTCGTAGGCCTGCTCCAAGTGCCATTTTCTCAAATCTTCAGTTATTTAATTTCCACCTGCAGACCAAATTTCAAAACACAACCATCTTCAAAATATTACAATTGCATCAATGTTTTTCAACTTAAGACAAGCAAACACCCTACTACCTAAAAATTCCAATAACCAAACACACTTAAAACAAACCAACAATTATCAAAAATGCTTAGGTTGCATCCCAAGAATGCCTTGTTTAACATCGTGGCTTGACTTTGTCATCATCCTTCATCAACAATCATCAAGGGTCCATACCTCACGCTTCAATTTATCTGGGTGTTTCATTGACTGGAGGATATCGAACACTACATTTGCATCACTGACCATAAACCGAAGTTGACCTAAATTCATATCCACGAGGGCTCTCCTAGTGGCCAGAAATGGTCTTCCCAAAATAATGGGCACTTCGAAATCAACCTCACAATCAAGGATCATGAAATTCGCAGAAAAGATGAATTTATCGACTTTAACAAGCACATGAAGAAGCATTCCCTCCGGCTTTTTGATGGTTCGATCCGTCATTAGCAATCGCATTCTTGTCGGGGTGGGAGTGCCAACCCTAAACTTTTTGAATATGGCAAGAGGAATTAGATTGATGTTCGCTCCTAAGTCACACAATGCTCTTACGAATTCAACATCACCAATGGTGCAAGGGACAATGAATGCACCGGGGTCCTCTCATTTTTTAACAAGGCATTTGGTCATGATCGCACTACATTGTTGGAGCTTCTGTAAGAACTCTTGGCTTGAAGTGCATTTCTTTATCACCAAATCCTTCATATACTTGGCATACCCGGGCATCTTCTCCAAAGCTTCTAGAAGGGGAATGTTGATGGACAGTTGCTTCAACATCGAGAGGAAGCGTTTGAATTTGCTCTCCTCTTCCTTTTTCTTAAGCCTTTGAGGGAAAGGAGGAGGAGGCCTTGGAATTGACTTCAACTTTTCATGCTCCCTTACCTCTTTTCTTTGTATCCCAACAATCTCAGGACCTCCTCCCTCAACCACAACTTCACCACCAAGACCCTTCTCATCAACTTCATCAACTATCACCGGCATAGGGGGATCTATGATGCTTTTGCCACTCCGAGTCATGACTGTCATGCAATACCCTTTATTTTTAGGATTTGAACCATATTGTTTGGTAAGGTGTCCTTTTGGTGTTGGTTCAATTGCGAAGAAACTTGCCCAAATTGTTGTTCTAGTTGCTTAATCGCCACCGAGTAAGACTCTATTTTTTGGTTAATACTTGAAATATCCGCTTTCATTCCCTTCAAGGTCTCATCTTCGTGGTCGGCTCTCTTCAACAACTTGTCAAAAATCTCTTCAAGTCTAGAAGTGTTTGGCATGACATCATGATTGTGGGGCAACACATAAAGACCATTCCTATAACCATTTCTTCTATCCCATTCGGCATCCGACACACTCTCCCTTTCATAGTAACCACCTAGGTTATCTTTATAAGCACTCTCATGGTTGTAGTTCTGACCTTGATTCCCGGAACCTTGCCTCCAATAGTCCGAGTTAGACCCTTGGGGGTTATTCCAAAAATCCGCTGCTTGATTACTCACAAAACTAACATCTTCATCAATGAATGGATCTTCATAGATGGGAGCCTTAGGAGGTTGGTGAGTGACCGCTTTGACACTTGCTTGGTTTTTCTTCAAGACTATTTCCATACTTGTGCGAAGTTGAGCAAGTTGCTTCATGATCTCTTCATTGTCCTTTGCTTGCTCATTGTTAGTGTTGACCGCACAAGAAGTCTTCATTGCACATCGCTCTCGTTGACCCCATGTTCTATTGGTTTTAACCATTTTCTCCATCCTTGCGGTAATCAATGCAAAAGATTGGTCAAGAAATATGTCTCCCATGATTATGTCGGCACAAGCTTGACTATTCTCATCAAATGCCTGGTAGAAAATCTCAACCAAGGCATTATCAACAATCTTGTGACTGGGGACCATCCTCAAGCATTTGGTAAATCTCTCCCATGTTGTGCTAATAGGGTCACCTGACAATTGCTCAAAGTTGTTTATTTGATCCTTGAGCTTCAACTTCTTAGATCTTGGAAAATATCTTTCAAGAAACACTATATGAAGCTCCGCCTAACTTGTTATTGTACCCGGAGGAAGCTCAGACAACCACACAGCTGCATTTCCAGTCAGTGACAATGGAAACAGCCACAAACCAACGGCATCAAAAGAAAGATTTTGTGTCCCCATGACACTCTTGCAAACAAAAACAACATTATGGAGATGACGGTGGGAATCCTCTGAAGGTAGCCCTGTGAATAACCTACGGTTTTGGAGCATTTGAAGTAATTCACTTGACACCGAGAATTTAGCGTCTGCCGATAATGGAGGCAACACTATAGCACCACCTACGTCCATAGCCATAGGGTTCCAGCGATATTTGTTCCATCCATAAGAGTTCTCGTTGAATTTCCTACGCTGTGCTTTGTTATCCCTTGGTGTGGATTCTCTCTCTTCTAATATCATCATTCATATTCGTTTCTTCCTCAACCGCGATATCCTCATTCATTTGAGCCATTATTCTAAAGAGTAGATGGATCTCCAAATTGATCGAAGCTAAGGGATTGCCTTGGCTCATTGTGTTGGGCATACAACCTAGTACACCCTGCAATTAAAATCAAACAACAAAAACTATAGTAAAATATAGAGAGTCTAGAAATTAATACTTGAACTAATTAATAGTGAAATCAAGTCAAAACCTATTCGTATTCCCTGGCAACAGCTCCATAATTTTTTAATCTGATGTTCACACTCCAATAAGAAAGCGGTCGCTATCAGTAATTAATCTAACCGAAGGTTAGGGTCGAATCCACAGGGAATACAGGGTTTGACTGTAAGACTTCACTACCAATCATTTCAAGTATCTATAACTAAAATCTCTAAAAGGAGGGAGAGAGTTGTGATTCAAGAACAAAAATAAATAGATACTATACTACGATGCAGGAAAACATTCAATTTTAGGGACAATTTGGGAATTGTGTTCCCCATGGTTCGCTGACTTGATTAATCTAAATAACATAACTACAATTAGAGGTTTGCATGCAGGAAGGTAACTTAGATTCTTCCATCCCTCTTGTGAAGGTGAAGGTCGAATTTCACCATGGCGCTTGGTCGGAAACCATGGCGTGCCAACTAACCGTTACTTATTGTCCTAGTCAACCTCCACTTGGTCAGGTTTGGTTGATTAGATGAGAACACATCAATTGAATCCTGTCATCTATTTCCCTTTTCCTATTCATCACTATCTTGGTCGGGATCGTGATCATAGGCGAGATTTGGTGTTGGCCGCCACCAAACAACAATCGTAATGAAGAGAAATAAACAATACATGTAAAACCCCAATCATAGAAATGCACAAACCTAGGTCATCTCAAATCAACTACCCATAGTTCCCACAATCCCAAGTTGCGGGTGCTTAGCTACTCATGGCTAAGGCAAAATCAACAAAAATGCAAATACAAGACATGATTGAGAATTTTACCCAAAGCAATGAAGATTGAAGGCACCACAAGATGCAAACCACAAGCTTGATAGATTGACAATCAGTACAAAACAAGATTTGCAATCCCCAAAATTGAGTTTTCCAAGAAAAAAATGAAGAACTTTGCTAGAACCCTAAAATATTCTTGAGAGAATATTCAAAGGCACATTCAATGTCTCTCAAAATGGAATCTCGTTCTCTCCCTCAAAATAAAACCTAACTTAAAATATTTGTAGTAGTTACAAGTTTAACCCTAAAAATTACATAGAAAAGACAGTTGGCAGCTAGTACGCCTCACTGGTACGACTCGTAGGGTGACCTACGAGTCGTATTCGGGGTCTCTATCAGGTTCTTGGAACCTTGGACTCAACTGGTGTGACCCACTGGTACGAGTCATAGCTTGGGCTACGACTCATAGGATGGCCTTGTAGGATTAACCTCCACTTAGCAGATTTCTGACTTTTGGTCTCTGTTTCTTGCTACGATAACACCCAATGACTCGTAACTTGGGCTACGACTCGCAAGTGAACTCGTATGTCCTATGCTTCAGCAAAAATCTGCAATTTTCCTCCAAAATCAAGCCAACCTAATTTTTCTACACGAATAACCAAAAACATGTGAAAACCATAAAAAGTCGTGTTAAAAACTCAAAAAATCCCCTTGTTTTAGGCATCAAATATTTTGACAGCACATCACTCATAGAAACATGGGTATTCATCGGTAAAATATTGGTAAACTATGCATTAACCAAATGGGTTAAACTTTCAATTTTTATTTATTCAAAATTTACTGTGTTTTTTATTTTTATTTTTTATATTTGATTGTCTTAAATATTTTGAATAATATTTTTAAATAAACTTATTTTCTACAAGAAGTTTTTAAAAAAATTTCTTCTAAAAAGTAGAAAAAATATTTTTCAAAACTCTCATTTAACCTCAAATAACAATTTTTTTCATACCCCATCCATACTCCGACCCCTCCACCAGCCTCCACCTCCTCCTCCAAAGAAAATTAATTTTTTTTAAATTATTCTTTTCTTTTTAAAAAACTTTTACTCTTCTTTTACCCCGGCTCCTATACATCCAAGCATCCAAACCCACAAAAAAAAAAGTTTATTTTTGAAAAATTTTCAAATATTTTAATCCCACCATACCCCTTCACCCCCTTACCCATTCCCCCTACCAGCCTCCTCTCTCCTCCCCCTCCCCCAGGTACAAAAATAATAATTTTAAAAATTTATATTTTGGGAAAAAATTCAAATTTTTTTTAAAAAATTATTTTTTATCCCATCCTTATCCTTAATCTTCTCTCAATTCGAGTGTTAGAATTAGATTGCGAATACGTCAGGTTTTGATTTAGAAGTCAGATTCTAGGATTGATTTGGGATCAAATCACAATTTACAAGTCGAATATCGCATTAAGTGTTTAGTTTTATGATACAATAAAATTAAATAAAATATTTTCATCATTTTTCATCCAAAGATTAGACTAAAATATTTTATCCATATTGAAAGTAGAGTAGTATTTACTCATGAAAATATGGATAAACTAATATTTTACTAAATCCATTTGTTACCCAATTCATACTCCCATATAAAATATGGACGGGTTGAAATATTATCTATTTTATGATGACTCATTTTCAAGCTATTCAAATTTGACCCAACCCACATATTTGCCACAGCTAGTAATGGGTATGCCAAGATAAAATGATTTTTT
>JAABOM020043057.1:0-16348 GCA_011800125.2 Solanum clarkiae | reverse complement strand
ATTATAAAAAGTGTAGAAAATAGGAATAACTTACAATAAAATTGTTGAAACTCCACGCAATTAAAATACCTTTCTCCTTTTATAAAATTCTCATAAAATATATAGGATTTTTTTCTTTCTTTAGTCCTCTCCGTGTGTTCTTCAGCAGAATGATATGCCTCTACTATATATAGAGGCTCAATTGCCTCTTGAATTGCTCCAAAGGAGCATTGAAAATAATTTAATAAGTTTAATGGAGCATTAGCTCCAAAGACATAAGGGAAAGCTACTGGCCAAACTTTAAGCATGTGGTGTCGGCCAACTACCACAAGAAAGAGAAATGATAATTATAAAATAATAATAATATCAGCAATCATGCATTATATATAATCTAAAAAGTTACACTAATAATTCGTTTTCTCTTTATACTATTCCCACTTAAATAGACAAAACTTTCGGGGTTGTTACAGTTGTCCTTGGGTGGTAGGTGTTGACTTTAATGTGATTCTACATGAAGAAGAAAGATTGGCAGGTCTAGACTTCATCCAACAAGAGGTTACGGATTTTGCGCAGTGCATTAATAACTATGCTTTATCCAAAGTGCATTTTACTGGTAGCACTTTCACATGGTGGAATGGTAGAATAAATGATGTGTGTATTTTTAAAAGATTGGACCAGATCCTAGCGAATCAGGAATTTCTGCAAATATTCCCAAGCAGTGAAGTACAACATATGTTTAGACAAGGCTCCGATCATGCCCCTCTACACATGGTGTGCAAAACTGCGGAGGAGAATATCATCAAACCTTTCAGATTCCAGAAATTTGGGACTAAACATAAAGAGTTTAAATCTATAGTTCAGAATAACTGGGTGGTGGATTTTAAAGAATGTCCTTTTCAGGTGCTGCAAACTAAACTGAAGAGGGTTAAGAAAGCACTATTGGAATGGAGCATAAGAGAGTTTGGCAACATTTTTGTAAAAAAGGAAACTCTGGAAGATATGATCTCAGTAAAGGAAATCAAATTTGAACTTGATCGCACACTTGAGAATAGAGGTCAGTTACATAAAGTGGAAGCTGACTTGAAGAGGTTTCTTAAATTGGAGGAAGAATTTTGGAAGCAGAAAGCAGGGATGAAGTGGTTTGCACATGGAGATAGGAACATAAAATTTTTTCCATTCTTATGTACAAGGAAGAAGGAGAAAGTTGCACTTGCATGAAATCTCAGATGATAATGCACATCTACTTAATATTCAAACAGCTATTGGGCTGCTGCTGTTGAATTTTTTAAGGACCAGTTTAAAGAGGAGGGGATTACCAGCAGTTGGTCCATGTTGGAACATATCCCTAAGCTCATAACTGATGCAGATAATGAGAAACTAACAGCTCTGCCAACCACTACAGAAGTCAGGAATGTTGTTTTGGGGCTAAACGGGGACAGCACAGCAGGACCTGATGGATTCAATGGTGTCTTTTTTCAAGAATGTTGGGATCTGGTTGCTGAAGATGTGCTGATGGTTGTGAAAGCTTTTTTCTGTGGGAAGGAGATACCTAGGTTTGTCACTCATACTAACTTAGTTCTCATTCCCAAGAAAGAATTTCCTAGAACTTTTTCAAATTTGAGGCCAATAAGCTTGAGTTGCTTTATCAGTAAGATCATCTCTAGGAACGTACATGAAAGACTGGTCGTGGTCTTGCCAAAAATCATCTTTTTAAATCAGTCAGGTTTTGTGAAAAGGAGAAGCATAATTGAGAATGTCTTACTTGCTCAGGAAACTATTAGAGATATTAACAGAAGAAACAAGCTAGTCAATGTGGTGGTCAAGCTAGATATGTCTAAGGCTTATGACAGAGTTTCCTGGATCTACTTGACCAAGGTGCACAGAGGCTTTGGATTCTCAGAGATCATCATTGATATGGTGTGGAGGCTAGTATCTAACAATTGGTACTCTATACTAGTTAATGGACAGACTTATGGCTTTTTCAAGTCATCCAGGAGGTTGAAGCAAGGAGACCCTTTGTCTCCAACTCTATTTATCATATCAGTTGAAGTCCTATCTAGAGGCTTAAATAGCCTTCATATAGATAGGCAGTATAAAGGATATGGCTTGCCCAAATGGAGTCCAGAAATTAATCATCTCTCTTACGTTGATGATACAATTCTATTTTGTTCAAGAGAAAGGGCCTCAGTCATCAAAATGATGCAAGTGTTGAAAAGATATGAAGAAATTTCAGGTCAGTTGATTAATACTTCAAAAAGTTTCTTCTATCTTCATGAAAAGACTCCTCTGATTTATACAGTCAGATTAAGTAAGTTGACAGGCATTAATCAAGGAAATTTTCCTTTCACTTACCTTGGTTGTCCGGTCTACTATGGGAGAAAGATGAGTGCATACTTTGAGGATATTATCAGAAAACTATTTAGGAGAATCTTTTCTTGGAAAAATAGATTATTATCCATCAGGTTTTCTCAAAATTCTTTTGGGGAAGTTCCGAGTCTGGAAAATGAAGACATTGGGTCTCTTGGGAAGATATGTATCTTCCCTAAAATGGAGGAGGATTAGGATTTAGGTCACTGTTTGATATTAACAGAGCCTTAATTGCTAAGCTATGGTGGAATTTCAGAACCAACATAGGCACTTTGTGGAGCACCTATATGAGATATAAATATTGCAAGAAAATGCACCCTACTTTTGCCAACAGTAGGGGTGCATCTCAAATGTGGAGAAGCATGACCCAAATCAGGGAAGAGATTGAGCCATTGATCTGGTGGCAGCTTAAGTGTGGAAACTCTAGTTTTTGGTTTGATAACTGGACTAGGTATGGTGCTATCTACTATTTGGAGGGTGATCTTGCACAAGAAGAGGAGATTGAAGTTAGCATTTCTATTCAATTTCTTCTTGGAATGAAACACTTCTAAGAGAAGCTGTTTCCATAAAAATCGCAAATTTCATTACCAATGAAATTAAGCCAGGGAGGACAAATGAGCTTGACAGACCTTGGTGGCCGATTGCTTCTGATGGTAGGTTCTCAGTTAAAACTGCATTTGATTTCTTGAGAAAGAGGGCAAGGGAGGTGGAGTGATAAGAAGATCTGGCTAAAAGGACTACCATGCAAGATGTCTTTCTTCCTATGGAGGATTTTTAAGAGAAGAATTCCAACTGATGATGTCTTAAAAACCATTGGAATCTCAATTGCTTCCAGATGTGCTTACTGTAACATTGGAGTGAAGGAAACACTGCATCATTTATTTCTAACATCCCCCATAGCTCAAATGTTATGGAGGCATTTTGCTACATGTGCAGGTATCAAGGTTGCTGGAAGAAACATTCGTAACACAGTAAGGGAATGGTGGAAACACACTGCAACACTAAGGGCAAATGACGTACTGAATGCAATCCTAGCTATCATTATTTGGCAGTAATGGAAGAGAAGGAATGCCATCATACATGGCAGAGAAAGAACCTACAGGCAACTTCCGAGGAATTGCAGCAAGGCCATACACAACTTAATAAGGATGTTTTTTCCTAACTGGTCAAGATTCCCTGAAAGTTGGCCGGAAGGATATGACATGCTTCAAAGATACAGGCCATATATTCATGTAAGGCTTGTAACTTGGAAGCCCCCCCAATTAGGTTGGATCAAGTGTAGTTCAGATGGAGCTAGCAAAGGAAATCCATGTAAGAGTTACTATGGTTTCTGTGTCAGGGATTGTCTTGGTGACATCTCATATGCTGAATCAAACCACATTCGGGTGGCCACTAATATGATTGTGGAAGCAAGGGCTACGAAGGAAGGTCTGATTTACTGTGTCACACAAGGATTCCAACATGTGGAGTTAGAGGTAGATTCTCTAAGCCTAAGGAACTTTCTAATTAAGCTCAAAATCCCTTGGGAAATTATTGAACTGGTGGAGGACATTTTCACATTAATGGAATCATGCAATATTCAAATCACACACACACTTAGAGAAGGGAACCAATTAGCAGATTTCATAGCTAATACAGCAACGCAGACAGATGAAAAATAAACTTTCATGGATTTTCATAGTTTGCCTAGTTTAGCTAAGAAGATCTTGAACACTGATAAACAAGGACTACCTTCCATCAGAATCAGACCTAGAAGTAATAGCAAATTAACAGAGGCCATAGACCAAATACACATAGAGGCAGCCAGAGTTTACCCAAAACAGAACTTACTCCTAACTTTTCAGCTCTCAAAGTTTCTAAATCAACAAAAGGGGAGATATGACCAGATTAGAAGTTCTTCGACAACAGTCCATCGGACCTGACAGTTGGAATGAGGAATAGTTGTTACAGATGAAAACTCCTGGATGATGAAGCTACAAGAGACACAAGCTCAGCACAGAGTAGCATGCAAGAAGTTTGACATGTCTAGAAGGTCTCCATGGAAGCAGCCTTGCAGCTGATTAGGGGAGACATGTTTAGCCCCACAAATTGGAAAAGGACCCTAGTTTTCTCCCTTTTGTCCGTTGTTGACCAACTGACCTTTTTCTTTTCTTGTAATGGGCTGTTATGCCCAACATTTTCCTTTTTTAATTAAATAAAATGGGCAGCAGGCCCAAATTGATTAAAAAATAATCAATTTTATTCATCACATTCGTAGGAGGTATGTCATGTTAGCGTTGAATTTAGTCCAAATGGGGGTGTCCCCTTCATAACAAGTAATTACACATGACATATTTAAATAATTAATTTTGAATCAATATATGGAGATTTAGCATTTGATGAACGATTTCAACAAGATTTTGCTAGATTTCTTTATACAATAATATATCAATTCTCTAGTTACTTTTGTTCACTAATCTGTCATCAAATCAAATTAGTAATTTAATTAGAGTTTAGAATTGAAGAATGAAAGGGCAAGGGAAGAATTGTCCAAAATATTTATGTAATCCTTGATATTGGAGGTCGATTGATCACCCATTGTGGTTGATTTTCGATGTGTGAGTTTTTCACTTTATGAATAAATCAATTTTAAAAGAAATTTTCAAATTCAATATCAAGGATCGAAGTTGATTTTTTTATTCAATATTTTGAAATGAAATTATATATGATAATGTGAATATTTACAAACTCATATACATACTAAATTATATATTTGATCATATTGAGATCATTTAAAGGTATTGCTAGAGAAAAAGTTAATAGTTTAACTCTTTGAACAATTGGTTAAGATTTTTCTTATTAAGAATCTCATTATTGATCGAATCGGGGCGGATCCAATTCATTGGCAGCTCAACAATAGAAATCCCTTCCGTTACCGATAGGGAGATAGCTAGCATACTCTAAACCCATAAATGACTAGGATTGGATACTAATGTCATTTGATGGATAACTTGATGAGTTTTTACTTGTACTGAATAATTTTATTATTTCTGAGCATGACTATTTAAATATTTTTGTTTAATGTATGACTCCTCTTACTTATTTGTTAATATTTTGTGTTCTAGTCTTTGTCTATGAATTCAAAATGGAAAATAAGAAATTTTTGCACAACATGAGAAATTAAAAATAAATACCTTGGTTCATTTTTATGAAATATGTACATCATGAGTATATTAATTATTTAAGATTGATATTGTGTCATGACCCAAAATGGGTCGTGAGTGGTATCTACACTTATCCTCCTAGGTGGGCGAACCAACATATAAATCTCAATCCATACTAACAATTTACTTATAAAATATGATAATAATCGAAAGGTTAAACTCATAAGCAAAAAATAATCAAATCTACTAAGTTCATTACTTAATGTTCCCCAAAATCTGAAAGTTGTCACATGACGGACACTAGTCTCAAAATACCAATTCTAAGAATATCAACACCAAAGTAAATGAATAAAATGATTTAGATCCGAAAGCTAAGGAACCATGACAAGACTAAAGAGATCCAACGCGATCTAGAGGAATATCTCACCCTGGAACCTGATGTGCTGAAGACTGGCTAGAGCTGAGGGCGAGTCGAAGTCAGTGGAACACTCGCTGCACTACACAAAACAAAACAAGACAAATACAAGTAAGGATCAGTACGGACAACATGTACTGAGTAGGTATCATCGACCAACTCAAAATAGAAACCAATATGCATAAAATAATAGCAGGAATCAACCATAACACCTAATAAGTGGCAACAACAAGAAACAAGTACGCGACCAATCAACAATATCAATAATACACATGAGGACTCAAGCCTCCACATCACACTTCTTTTGGGAGATAGGTTCCTTAACATTGAGTATATTAAATTATTTTAACATGTTGTCATTTATTATTATCGTGTCAGAATGTAACACCCGTTCCAATATGTATATAATATATATGTGTCGGATGTGACAATCGAACCTATAATATAATAATGTTTATGTGTCGGACATGACACCCGATCCTATAATATCGTATCGGAACGTGACACTCGATCCTATAATATAATGATATATATGTGTTGGATGTGACACCTAATCCAATATATAAAATTCATTATTCTTTATCATTACTTCTCACTTCATTACCAGTGTTTCATCAAGCCTTCTTTATTCAAGACATCACTTTGAGAGATCAAGTTCAAGATTATGGGTTTCATGGTCTTGGGATTGCAGACCAATCACAACAATATATCAGTCAACCAAACCACAATAATTAAGTGGATAGAAAATATCACAATCAATGACTATCAATCGCTATTAAGAGTCTCCCTATTAGATAGAACAAACCATAACCTACCTCAACCAAAGAATCAAGGAACCAAGTCAAGCAAGCTAGTTCACTACTGCTTTTCCTTTCTTTAATACCTCCAAACGCTTTGAATCTATCAAATATATAATATTTATAAGTAAACACAAGTTCGTACACATCTATGTTCCTATATATCTAGCCTAGACCCACAAACATCCAAATCAATAATTAATTTTCTAAATCTCAAACCTAGAGTTAAGTTTTAAAACTCCCAATTAATATAACTCTAACATTAAAAATTTAATAGTATTCATGTAATACAATATCTTCAATATTTAATTACCTATCTCAATATATTAAAACTTTAATTTATAAAATATTATCTAAAAGAAAAAAAAATTAAACATAAAATTAATAATTTCACAGGTTCACGTCTAATCATACTAATTGAAAGTTACAACTTTTCATTCTCACTTCACCTTACAATTATAATAATAATTTATATGCATATATGCTAATACTAGGAATCCAATTTGCTGCGGAATATAATGTAAAAGTAACAAGCACTAACTGTATCATTTAAAAGATAAAGAAAAGTAACTTCTTGCATTCATTGATTTATTGTAGAATCATGAATTACTATCTATAGCCTTGGTATTTTTCTTTTATATATACAAATAAATATGTATGCACACGTTTACCGAGACAAATTCTAAGATTATTTCTGACAAACTTGTTCATGCTAATAGCACACTTAAATCAATTTCTAACTTCAATTCACTTAATGTTAATAGGACAAAACTATTGAAAATATATGTACCATCCAGTGGTTATCGTGAAGGCTGAAGCTATGAGAATTTCCCCTCCAAGTGGCGGCGTGCATATGAAGTAGTATTATAGCTTTTTATGTGCCGCTTACTTCAATCTCTTGATATTATTTTAAATCTTGGCAAATCTTACTATTTATTTTAATTAATACAGGATAAGTGGTATAGAATTTTAACTAAATTATCACTTTAACTCATAAACTAATTTAATTATCTAAAGTTACCCCTAAGCTAGATAAACAAAAGTTATCAAATAGTCCAAAGTACCTATTAAAACTTTATCGAAATAAATTATTTATGAAATAAAAAACTCTAGTTCTTGAAACAACCAAAAGGGTCGTTATATATTGAATGCCAAAATTTCACATTACTTGGATTGATTTTTCATATATGTGTAAAGTATTATTGTGATTAGAGATGCAGGTCATGCAGGCCCGCACATATTTTATTATCTATGAATCAAAATTGCACGCCTGCACATGTTATATATGGATTGAAATTGCACAACAACATGAAATATGGATCTCATAAATTTCTCATGGGTCTCGACTATCTGACAGAACAAACGGATGCATACATAACTTATGTATTGTATTGCATTTCAAGATCCTTACATTACGTGTTGAATTGTAAAGATAAATAGCTAATGATATAAATATAATTTATTTTTCTCTCTATTGATTGAGTTGGCTCAAATAGCTTGTGTATTATGATTTGTACCGTTTGTGAAAATCTAACCTAGTAGTTAATATCAAATGCTATTTTTGATATAATAGTTGTTAGAATTATTTAAATTGATATTTTTATTCTGATATCTGTAGTTAAAGTATGAAAAAACATAATATAGAATCGACCCTCGCTATTATTTCATCTATGGTCCAATCGATGATGTTGTTGGGTAGATGTATTTTTTCATATTCACATTTATTTTCTTCACCTACATTGTACAGGTTTGAACTTGGTGTGAGTAGTAGGAGATTCTTGCTTTGAGTTGAGTTCATAGAAGTCCTTGGAGATAGTTGCTTGGCTGTTTTGGAGCATTTATGCTTCTTTATTTTTTGTTCTTTGTAACAACTTGTCCTCATCATTATAGATAGACTAATAGAGAAGAAAGTTGGGCAATAAAACTCCAAGTAGTAAATTGAAAACGTTATAAGCATAGGTTAGAATTGGATGAAATCTAAGGCAATTTGATAATGGATTTGAGGATTGATTTATAAGTTTTATCTTTTGATTTCTTATTCAAGACAATAAGGAGTTTGTAAAATTTTACAAAATTAAATTTAGACGAATAAAACTCTCAAAAATGATCTTGACATGAAGAGTATATTTTTGAATATCAGGATTTAAAAGTGTGTTGTAAAATGAGGAACTGGATATGACTTAAAAGTTTTTTGAACTCATTCGACCCACCACAGTAGGAAGTATTCTGCTATGGTGGTGCTACCATAATGGGATTTTAGTTGCCATCACGGTAAAGTCGCAATTTTAAGTCAAAAAAACCCCAAATTCATTTTTACTTATCCTACTTCATCCTTGAGAGACCAAAAGCAACCTAGGACTTATTTTCTTCATTTTTTCACCTATTAAAAAGTGTTTAATGGTTAAGATTTTGATATAATTCGAGTAATCTAGGCTATTGCTTGTTGATTATTGTATTTCTTGATTGTTTATAGATCAAGAACAAGCCAAGATTTTGAAGAAGAAGAAGAAAAGAAAAGGAAAAGCTTCAATTTTAAAGGCTTGTTTTGAAGGAGGTAATGATTTGATATTCCCATGCTTGTTAACTACTTTGTTAGCAATTCCTACATATTTGTGAGTAAAGAATAAAGATATCAACCTAATAAATGAATTCTCATATCAAGTTGCATGCAATGAACCTACCATCGAAATTGTGCAAGTTGTGAATTATTTAGTATACATGTAATTATGATTGTGACTGCGATTATTGATCGGATGTCACATTCTGACACAATATTCAATCAGGTGTCATATTCCAATATATTTAGACCTGGTGACACATTTTGCCATATTATTGAATCGGTAACCACATTCTGTCATAACTTGTTTAGATGTGGATCCTATGAGAGTGTTATTACTGAAAGTATTGTAATGAGAACGATAACCATGAAAGTAATATGTAAGCATGAATTGTAATTTGCTATTCTGTCATATGTGTTGGTTTACTATATAGAAATTACTTGTTTATATTTTGCTTATTAAAATGATCGTGTGATCCTACCAGTGCACTATTGTTAGGTGTATTGATACTGCACTTATTCTTTCTTTGTTGAGTATTATTACGATCTGATTTCTCAGATCGTGATGGCACCTACCTCAATCCACTGGTATGTAAGCCTAAATTGTAACTCGGAACCATATTCAATCAGCTACCCAATGGAAGACAACCCTACTATGTAAAAGTTATCACAATAAAGGTGATAGATACAAATGACAAAGAAAACAACATATCGACACTCAATCCAAGACCTAGCATCAGTCAGTATTTGAAATTCTAATACATATATAAGAGTTGAAGGCTTTCAAATACGACGTCAGTATGGACTATCTCTTAATAAAAAATAAAGATAAATCCAAAAGTATAAGATGGAAATCAGCTAGTCCGGACGCCATGAGCTCACCAAGATCTCTGAAATCCTCAGCTAACTTGCACGATAGGAAATCAACAACGGGGACTCATACCATGATCTACAGGGGCAAGAGTGTAGTATGGGTACCAAACAAATGGTACTCAGCAGGCATAGACCGATTGAGCTCCACTGATAAAACAAGTATAAATATCATGAAAATAATTGCTTGTTTTTCAATGTATAACCTTTCTGTTGGAGAGTAAAATAGAATATGAGTTCAAATTGTAAATTATTAAGTTTAGGTGCTCAATTGATTTGTTTTATAACACCCCCTGAAATTTACCGAAATGCTCTTAAATTTCATCGTGCGCACAATGCGTCTTCCAAAGCTCCAATGGGAAATCCGAGATTAAATTTGCGATCAACACAAAAAATCAAGTCAAAAAGTGGTCTCGACCCAATTTATAAGCAATCGGGTTGAATTACAAAATGGCCCATTTTGGACCAGAAACAGTAGCAAATCCACGCCCCCTCCGCGATGCGCTAGGGGCACGGAAATGCACTTATATTTTTTATTTCGTTGATTTTTTCGACAGGGATTGATTTTCCAAAAAATTACAAAAATGAACTGGTGCAGGCCCCTCCGCGAAGCGCACCAGTGTCCAATTTTTTAGGTTTTTTCTTTTAACTTTGGGAAGGGCATTTTTGTCCTTCCTAACATATTCTTAAGTTCCAAAAGCGTATCTTTAAGACTTATTTCATATGAAAGGATTTCAAAACCTATTTTTTTCTAAGTTTCTACGAGAGTTCTGTGAGAGGAGAAGAACAAAAAGGTGAGGGTTTCCTTTGAGGCTTCAAATTCCTTGAAGATTTGTGCAACCTTCAAATTCCAAGTATGTAAAGGCTATCCAAAACACAAAATCATTTTTTCATGTGCCCCAATGTATAAATTAGATTGGTAGTTGATAAATGATATGTTATGGGTTGAGAATTTTTAAAGAATTTCTTGATATTTATTTTTAATTCTTATATATTATTTTAAATTGATGATCATATTATTGACTGATTATATGTTCGTTCTATACAATTTTCCTTATTAAAGACAATAATAATGAACTTAGGGTGATGTCTAGAGCTTTGACTGTTTATGGATGCGTTGATTGTAATGGTCTGAGTCTTGAGATGAGTACTGTGATAGCTGAAATAGATGAAGTTAGTATTCTTGAGGTTATGAAAATGAGATAGAGTTGAATGTAAGAATTTAAATTCCTGAATTGATAGAATGATAGATGAAAGAAGGACCATATCTGAGAGAGGAGTTCGTTGTATCACAGTCTGACCTTGATAGACTTATGAGCTTATTGAGTTTTCTGGGAGAAGTATTAGCACCAAAATGGGTAAAAGTGAGTCTCATTCGCACTCATTAACTACGTGGTCAGTGTAGGAGAAGATTGAATCGTGAGAGCAGATGTTTCCTTTTGTCCCGCAGAGGACTTGACAGACTTCTTTAGGATCCTCGACGGACTCGTCCTTTACCCCGACAAGGTACTAGATGGATGTGGCAACGACATCTCTTTGTTGTATCAATACTGGCTCATAGGTGGTGATTGTCGGTTATACAAACTCCCAGATAGGTTTTCCTGTTGATAGTACTCTGACATTGATATGATCGTATGATGTCTTGATGGATAGTGAGGTGATAAAATTTTGTCCTTTACTCTAAGTGAGGATAAGTGATTGCTGAGTTGATGTTACACTTTAATATACTATTTACTTTTGCCCATTTTACATATAGTACATTCCACGTACTAACGCCCCTTTGGTGCTGCATCATTTTATAATACAGATTTTATAAACAGAGGACTTCAACAGCCCAATCGTTGAGGTTCACAGATTTCGACAGACACTTGGTGAGACCTCCCTTGTTTCCGGGGATATGCTATCTTTTTTACATTTATTCTAGATTATTTCATTAAACTGTGGTAGCCATGGCCTGTCATGGTACCCTCTTAGATAATAGTTATTGAGGCTTCATAGACATAGACAGTTAATAATGATGTCGGGATTGACTATTTTTCCACTTCTTATTTCTATTGAATTGCTTATTTCATATTCCTTATGATAGTGATTGTGATAGCCCACTGTTACTTTATTATTTTCTCATATCTTCCAGTTATAAGTTGATTGAACGAATGCAGTGAGATTAGGTGATTCGCTTGGGGGCTAGCAATAGTCTCTGAGTGCCAGTTACGTCTAGGGTACCCTCCCGGGGCATGACATATTTTTATTGTATTTCATCGTATTGCATCAAATTGTTAGAAAAGTCATATTTATTTTATGAGTCCTTATTATTGGTGTGAAGAGCTCCACATCCATAATTTGGAGGCTATAAGACATTTAGGATTTGCTCCCCTTTTTTCATATTCTAAGTCCATGTGATAGAGTCGAAGTCCATAAAAGTTCTTTTCTAAATCGTGCTTTACACATTTGCAGACCATGTCTTCTAACAACACCATGGATTTGAAAGATACTATCAGCACAGAGAAGCTTGAGCCTACTACCCAAGTTGTGGTGCATAATCGATGGGTAAAAGAGGATAAAGAGAGTGAGAAGGAGGAAGCTTAGGGTGAGGAGGGAAGTAGGGTCCCCCGTCTGCAAAGACCTTAAAAGTATATGCCATCACCAGTGACAACACCCCTGTCCAATAGTAGATATAATTTGAGGCTGAGGGGAAATCAACCCTTCAAGATTCGAAATCCTTCATCTCGAAGAAGTGTGGCTCGAGGCCGTAAAGGAAAGCCACCATGTAGAAGGTGTGGCAAAATTCATTTGGGGTAGTATCGATTGGGAACTAATGGTTGCTTCAAATGTGGACAAGAGGGTCACTTTTAGAGGGATTGTCCGAAGTAGGCTGACCAAGCCCAACCGCTAAATCTACACCATGAGTTAGAAGAAATCAGAGAGATGCTACTCTTAGCGTCAGTGAGGCTATAGACCAGTTATTGTCGTTATAGTTTCCCAGCTCATAGAAACACTCTGCGAGGTTGTGATAGGTATAAGCTGAATCCTTGCTTGATTTTGATGTTATGCATGATAGAAGATTTTACGTTTCCAAGAATTTTAATGTGCCAACTAAGAGTGAGATCTGAGGTCTTGTAAAAACCTTAAGTAGAGTTGTTACCCCTAAGCTAGAAAGATAATAAGGGAAGAGAAAAATACTGGGTAATGAGAGTGGTGAGTGATTGAGACTTATAGATAGAGACATGTATCCATTATGTAACTATTAAAGGGATGAGTTGATGGCCATAAGTTTGATGAGAGAGTCGAAAGTATCCTATGATTGTTATGTCATGATGAGATGAGGTATAGAGAGAGGGAAAGTTAGTGTGAAATTATGTTAGAACATGCCCAAACTAGAAGGAAGTGTATGTTGATGTGTTGTAGCATGTATGTTGATGTGTTGTAACATGTATTCTATTGAAGGTAAAGTGTAAATCTTGAATAGGGGAAAGAATGTTTTTAATGCGATAGAATAGATCTAAGTTAGGCTTATGATTGTATTAGAGAGTTCACGAGATTCATAGAGTTATAAGCTTAGCCAGATAAGCAGGTATAATGAGTGGGTGAGTGGTACATGAGTTGTAAAGAGGGGATGTGTTGATTAATACTCGCTATAAGATTTTAGTGGGATAATGTTCCCTAAGCGTTTATCTAGTAGTGGTAAGCGAGCATTAAAGAGGTGTGTGATAGAAGCACGTGTTAGTACTAGACCCTAAGCTTGAATTCTGAGGAGTAGTGTGAAAGAGAAAATAGTATCATGAGAGTGATAGCCTTAATTGGAAATTTTCTCTAAGAGACTTGCTATAGTGTATAGAGATGTAATTTCCAAGGAAAGTGAAACTATGGGGAGGGTACAAGTGCCCCTTAAGTGAGATTAGTGAAATGAGAATGACCCAATAGATAAGAAGAGACTTGAGATGTGTATTTATGATTGTATAAAGACGTGGAAATCTCTAAGTTACGACTGCTATAAGAATCTAGATAATATTCTTGAGTTCAATGTGAAGTAAGTTGAGGTAGGCATTCAATGTCATCCCAAGCAACTAAGTTGATTGGGGGTTTTATGGGTAGATGATGAGGAGTCTTCCATTATAGTCTAAGTCCTATATAGATGAGTTTAGGAGATTGAGAACATAGAGATTGAGTGGTAGTAGACAAAATAAGAGGTTAGATTGCAAGAGGTGTGGGAAGTGGTTAAGTATGCCATAAGAATAGTAAATATAGATAGATCCCCATAGAGGTAGGAAAGGAGCTAATAGTGATATTGCTGAAAAGAGTCTGAGTGGCTAGTTGTATATATGCGACTATAGCACAACAAAAGGGTTTAAGAGATTCTTGTGGGTAGTGATTCCCTGACCGAGTGGAAGTATATGCTTACAGCCTAGTGGAGGAATTTCGCAAACCTAGAGAGAGAACCTTAAGAGCTAAGGGGGAGATGACGAAGTGATAGACCGAAGTAGATCTTGAGTATCATAGAGATGGGCTGATCGAGATGAGACATCAGTTTTGCCATGTCCTACGTTCCTTATTCTTCCGTTGAGGTGATACTCTCTTCACGTTTAGTATACGACTACCCCGCATATGGCCTAGTCCCATATATCACTTATTGATTGTTAGTCGAGTTAGGAGGATGAAAAGCGATGAAGTCATTCACTAATTTTGATCTTATCCCATGGATCTAAGTGTTTATACTCCTATGCTAAAGGAGATATGAATCGAGTTTCATATTACATACAGTCCTATAAGCTCAGAATGAGTCTTATGAAAGGGATTGTAATCTATGAATGTTCACAGATAAGACTTCTCGATTGAATCGTGCTAATGATCCTTCGTTCCTATCTCTTTGAGTAATTCATCTTTCCAATCTTGATAGGAGTATTGTTGAGGATAATAGACGAGTTATGGGTGATGGGAGAGGATGAGTGCTTTCGAATTGTGATGAAGGAGTTGAGTTCCTATTCTTGAGTTGATGTTTCCTTTTAAGCCTCCGGGTACTTAAGTATGCAAGTCCTTAATAGTATTTGTGCCTAATAATAATGTTGGAGATAAAGTTTAAACTTTAGATATTGTGTTGTAACTCTATTCTTAAGAATAAATACTTGAGTACCTAAGTATATAGGCTTTTGATTTTTATTCCTGCTAACCTTGCACGGAGAAGTGGTGACTTGAGGTTTCACCGAAGAGGGAGAGAGATGAGATCCAATGAATGTGTAGTAGATATGTAAAAGTATGTTGGTGTGACTTCAAGTGCGAACTCATTTGAGTGGTGGAGGTACAAGTGCAAGTGAGGTGGTTAGAGTGATAGGCTTGAATTCAAGGTTATTGTCACGCGAATACTGATGATAGACTAAGTGAAGACTTTGTAATAAGGGTTGAAGAAGGGTACTGAGGGAGGTAGTGAAGAGGACTAGTGAGTTTTAATGGAAGTCCCTATGAAGGTCTACAGCTGAGTGGTGAAGATTAGCTTTGTAGGATATGATCATCTTGTGAATAACACCTTGAGACTTAGAAGCAGACTTGAATGGAAGAGGAGGAGGTGGATAGATGAAAATTGGAGTAAGAACTATGAGCTTGGGATTGACAGGGTAGAGTGCTACGTAAAAGGGAGTACAATTGAGGCCCGGTACTGAGCCTGAGAGTTGAACATAAAGTTTTATGTATAGATGGTCCCACTCTCCATTAGAGTTGATGACTCCCTTCTTGAGTTCGAAGGACTGATTATCAAGTGTTTAAGCGCTTCGAATTAATTGGGTTCATCGTTCCATTCGTTCTTGATGGTGAAAATCCTAAAAGAGTATCTCTACTCTTGATTTGAATCAATTTGTCTATCCGGAGTGACTTGTGACTGCCCAGATTGATTGATAAAGTATTGAAATTGTTGACACCCAATTTTTACCCTCCACGGTATTAAATTAATTATCGTCGCTTTATTCTTATTTTAATTATTTTTATTTAAAAAAAATTAAAATTAATTAAATTATACGGGTGCGTGTGGCGCGCGTGTGCCACACGCGCCCGATATATCCGACCCCAACCCCTTCTTCTTCCTCATTTTCTTCTTTCACCTACCCAGCCGCCCCAACCCCAAACCCTAAACGCCAACCGCCCCCCTTTCCTCTTTCTTCTCCCTGATTTTCATTTCCCCAAAGCCTACCCAGCCGCCCCAACCCTTCCTTCTCCTTCTTCATTAACTCTTGCC